>AYEL01080405.1:0-48607 GCA_000484575.1 Olivierus martensii
CTTTTTGAAAACCAATTTTATTTCCAGATTAACAAACCTTATTACAAAATTATATTTACCAGATCGCATCCAATAAACATGTTAACAAAAAGTTATAAAATATAAACAGTTAAAAAATATAAAAATAGTATGTATGTACCTATTTAATGTAATAAATGAAGGCAGGCAGCAGCATTTATCAGGGCTGAATATTTACATCCATGTTGTAGCTATCCGCAGAATATGTAAAAGAAGAATCTCTAAGGCAGGTTTTGAATCGATTCTTAACTATCTTCCTGTTAGAAAATGCACTTTCATACAAATAAGTACTACCAAACGTTGATATTACTTTCCGACCAAAATCACAAAAGTTAGGAAAACGTTCATTAAACAAAGCAGTTTACCCATGTGATTTGTTATGAAAAAGTCATTTTTCCCACCGCTACTAATATACTCGATTTTCATTTTCTATTTTACGTTTTTTCTCACTCATTTCACAAATGCAACGAACTAAAATAAAAATAAAATTAAATTACAGTAAACAGTGAAATAAAATTAAAACACAATCTCACAACAACGGTCACACCATCACTAAAATGCTGAGTGTTAGAAACCAAAAAATAACTAATATACAGCCACAATTCAAAACTTGAAACTGATATATCTAAAACTAAAATTGACGTGATTGAAAGTCTTATAAAAATGTGATGTCATTGATAGCTTGTTGATCATTAAATAATTACTAATAATTAAGAAAAATTAATTACTGTAATTGAGTTAATATAATTCAATTTTAGGATTCTTTTTATTAATCTTTTAAAAAAAGTAATAAATAAAAGTGGAAAAAAACATTAAAAAGTAATATTATATCACAAATCGTGAAAGCCTCGCGGGCCGCACAAAATGGCTTGGCGGGCCGTCTTTTGGACAGCCCTGGTCTAGAAGTTCAAACAATAATTTATTTTTTAATTTCGTACAGACTTGAGATGCAAGATTTGTTTTCAATTTATGAAATATTCATAAGCAGTAATAAGAAATTTTAAATTACAAATCTCAAAAGAACTGTTTAAACATTTATTAAATATATATTTAATAAATGTTTAAACAGTTCTTTTGAGATTAGAACAGAACAACAAAATAAAAATATAGAGCGATTACGAAACGAAAATTAACTCAAATAAAAGTAGTCCTTTAATTGTCTTATTGTTCCATTATTTATTACCAGGATAGAAAAAAACATTAGATTAACGACATACAAAAGACTTTTAGTTTCTCAAATTCCTTAAGCAACTCGATGTACAGTATTTGAATAGATATAACTATCCTCCTAGAAAAAACATTAGATTAACGACATACAAAAGACTTTTAAAAGCTATATCTATTCAAATACTGTTGATCGAGTTTCTCAAATTCCTTAAGCAACTCGATGTACAGTATTTGAATAGATATAACTATCCTCTGTTAAATCTTTAGAAAAGAATTACTCGATCTCTTTAGAAAATAATTCATGCTTTGATTATTAAACTGAAAGATTAAATATCTAACATCGATGCATGTCTGAAAATGAATATATAGATTTAATATTAAAGCATTAAATCTATAGAATCATTATTTATTTATCGAATAATTTAATATAATGAAATTGTTTTGCAACGATTCTTTCAATATTACTACAAAATTTATATTTCAATTTAATATATTATTTTCCAAACAATTGGTTGAAAGAATGATACATTAAATATCTTAGAATTTTATTTTGTAAATAAAATTAATTTATCTACGTCTCTAAAAATCCATTTAAAAAATAATGTTTATATATTTAATAATTAAAGATAATAGAATCAGTGGTTTTTTGTTTTTATTAATATGATGCTGTATACTTAGTTACCTGCCAACTTTTGTTAACATTACATTAAATTTTATATTGTTCATATTTTTATAAAAGTATAGATTTTTTAAATAAATTTTTCAATCTAAAAAGCTTTATTAAATTATTCATTTCGGAATTAAAGAATTGTCATTTGAAGTAGAAAAAAAGAGGAAAAAATGTTTTATCTGTCTTATTTGATTTCATTCGTGAACGATTTCAAAAGAAATATCTTCATAACATAAATATCAACTAAATGCATTAAAAACTAAATATTTCTCATAAAAATTAAATTCAATAGATTTAATAATAAAATTTAACTAGAGAGCTTTTCAAAAGTTTTTAAACATGATAAAAATATTCAATAGTTGTATCTAGAGAAGTAAAATGTATTTTAATTTTTATAGTTTTATATATTCTCTTATTCTTTTTAATAATGAATTAAATTATCAAGTGTGATAAATATTTGGCAGATTTTAATTTCGTATTACCTTTTATTTGGAATTATTTTCTTGTTATTTACGTATGAACAAATATTTCCAGTTAAATGCGAAGATATTATTAATTTTATTCTATAGTTCTATAATAATGTAACAAATTTATTATCATCATAACTTATTAGATATATTATTAGAATTTACTGATTACTATGTTTTTCTTTTTCTTTATAGGTTTTAAGTCACTTTTAAATTATAGGTTACTAAGAAGAAGAGATGTTGTAGAACTACCAAAGGTCATTAACACTTCGCAAGATTAGCCAATAAGTGAAAAATGGATCAATCCCGTAAAAATTTGATATATGGAATCATATTCAACCCTAGACCCTTCAGGTGGAAATCTACCAATCTTCTATGTGCCTATGAATGTTTTTGGTTAGGTTAATTTAATTGTAACTAAAATCTCAAAAAATAGAAATATTCAGAATCCATCATATACATTACCCGTATTGAGATTAAAGAAAGCTGAAGGATCCAATGTATAGGATAATTATCTATTATTTCACCCGTATCTCGTAAGATGTGCTTAAAGGATGGAACTTTTTTTTTCCTTCTAATATTTTACTCCTCTTTTGACTGGATCTTTTCCCTATTTCATCTCTTTCTGTAATCATCTTACTTAATTTCTGTATTCTTCAAACTGCTAAACCATTAAGTATCCCCTCTATTTTTTCAATAAGAATAAGAAAAATTAAAATATCATATGAATGTGATAGACTTGAATCTGTCAGAAATTTGAAAATATGACACCGAAAATTAAACTCATATCTTATTTATATAGATGAGAGTCGAGTAGTGAAAGATAATAGCAGGAAGATTGATACCCATACTTAAATGAACCGACTTGCTCCATCAGATTAAATCTGTCAGAAATTTGAAAATATGACGCCGAAAATTAAACTCATAGGCTATCTTATTTATATAGATGAGAGTCGAGTAGTGAAAAGATAATAGCAGGAAGATTGATACCCATACTTAAATGAACCGACTTGCTCCATCAGAGATTTTTTCCATATAATGGGCTTCAAATGATTTCTTTACCTCATACTCCTTTTGCTCCTTTTCCAATGGTTTTTCATAATAATGAATATTGATCCAACTTAAAATTAACTAGCCTAATTTATGGCCAAGTAAGTACTATAGTCTTTTATATATACTGCAGTTTCATATACCTATTAATAGCGAAACGAGACTGAATGTGTGGATATCCCTTTTGTTGTGGAACAACTGTATTGATTTCTATAAATAGATTTCATTAGAAAGATATAATCCTCGAATTTCTACGACAGCCAAAATTTTTCGTTGTTATTAATAATTTAAAAATTACGGAATAAAAATTAAATTAAAACAAAGTTCCTTTAAAAAGATAAAATCCATAGATGGCGCTATATTCTAATAATGGCTGCTCTTTTATGACTTCCTTATGCATTTCCTGTACGATTGTTTCCAGTCGTACTCGGTACAATTGTCGCCTTACCGAAGCACGGCGAAAGTGGTACACATCGAAAGCAGGGGCCGAAACACGCAAAAAATCCCTAATAAACCAGGGTCAAAGGTCAAACGTTTACGAGATACAGAGGCATCTAGGTGGCATAGTAGTGGAGCGAATAAACCAGGGTCAAAGGTCAAACCTTTACGAGATACAGAGGCATCTAGGTGGCATAGTAGTGGAGCACGGGTAGGGGACGCGTCGCGAGGCAGATCGCAGAGACGCCAGGCACAACGCCAAACCACATGCGCCATTTGCAATAAACGGAACTTTGCGGGTCTATAACTCGTAAACGTTTTATCTTTGAGCCTTGGTTCACTAGGGATTTTTTGTGTGTTTCAGCCCCCTTTCGATGTGTACCACTTTCGCCGTGCTTCGGTAAGGCGACGATTGTACTTCGTACTCCAACATTCCACTCATTTATTCGAGCGGGTAATGTCTAGTATTAAATAAATGCACATATCCTTTCATTAATGTCATCATGTTAATTGAATAATTAAGTTGAATATCTCAATGCAAAAATTTAAATCATATGCTTTTTGCTTTATTTTCCTTACAGTCAATTAGGGTAACTTTGGACCAGTAGTGGTAACTTTAGACTACCATGTAAATATGTATTATTTCTTTGTTTGTACTTTTTAGAGATTAGATATAGCCTCACTAATTTTTATAACATACTCTTATATATCTAATCTCTAAAAAGTACAAACAAATAATACATATTTACATGGTGGTTTAAAGTTACCACCACTGGTCCAAAGTTACCCTAATTGACTGCATGTAACTATATTTACATATATATGCGAAAAATATTTATGAAAAAATTTGATAATAGACCTGTTCTTCATTAGTAACGAAAATTAAATTGGGTTTCGATCTTATTCTGTAAATATTAAAATATGAAAAATAAATCAAGAATTAGTAATGTACTTGGCAATGACATAAAAATAAATTGAACAAGTTCATGCCCTGAAATGATTCAATTTATTTTAAGTCTTTCTCAGCTCTCAATATACATATATATACAGAGTGTCGCTAGATTGTTTGCGGTTACGCGAGTAAACTTAAGGGAGTGCTCTCACTCCATTCTCACTGGTAAGATCAATGTGACGCATATGCACAGCGACATATGGGCACCATTTTGTTTACAAGAAGTTATATTACAGACGTTTACTGTTAAAATTAAGCAATATGAATATTGAATTTACTGAGGAGAACATGATTGATGACCCTTCTGTATCATTTGGTGCAAAGAAAATACTAGGATGTGGTTGTTGTGCAATAAATTCACTAACAGATATAACAAAAAACGCATGTTCAGATTTCTAAGAAAAATTTATAATTTATAAAGGAAACATGATCAGCTCCAATCACCTCTGTCCTGTTTAAAGAAAACCAGAAGAAATCATTTACCTTCTCACTTTTTAAATCTTCGAATCCTTCATAAAAGCTTAATATGCATTAATAATGATAATCATATTAAAATATTCGTTTTAATACTGTGACCTTTTTAATTTAATTTAATTTAATTATCAAAAACATATTTATTATTTCCAAATTTAGTCATCTGCCAAAGAATGTTAACTACCTGATCAATTTTTAAAGCATAAAACAGTGTAAACATGGAGTATGACAAGGTTGGCATTAGAATAATAATCAATGTGTCACTAGATAACGCTATAATTATTATATTGCTAAATACTGATCAGTCTATAACTGCCATACTTAACCTGCGGGCTGCATTGGCCCACCAAACTTTCACATGCGGCCCGAAACGCACAGTCATGAGTTTAAATTTTTAAAATCTTGAAATTAACGGCAACAACTGATTGTCGATTAAATTATAAGGGCTTTATAGTGATTTATAAATTACTATAAAATTTTTATTAATATTATTTACAATATAGTTTTGTTTATCATACCTAATTCGAAAAGCTTGTAGTTGTTTTGTAACGTACTATTTTATATCAAATTATACTTTAAACACTCATAATGATGTCTTCAAATAACAAACGAAAAATATCTGATGAAAACCGCATGTTTGGAGATAACTGGGAAGAGGAATATTTTGAATAAAAAGAGTTGAGCAACATGTTTGATTTGTCCAGAAAGTATCATCTTAAAATGTAACATTAATCGTCATTATACTATGAAACATAAATCAGTTAATGACACTTTTGCTCACGGATCTTTAATAAGACGTGAAAAATTAGTTTTCTTCGAGTAATCGTTGCAACAACAACAAAGTATTGCATCAACTGCTGATATAACATGTTGTGGCCCGCTTGATATAGCAAACAAATATATGTGGCCCGGTAAAAAAAAAGTTGAGAACGATTGGTCTATAGCACCGATGCATTATACATCCATGGTCTATAGGAGGGATGGGCAACCCGCAGCCAGCATTAGTATTTTGTGCGACCTTGGGCCGCACAAAATATTACAAAATAAATAAAATAAAATAAAAAATTCCTTAACTGAAAAAACGAAATACGGATTTCTATAGAACCTTTTTCAGTAAATATAGAAAATGAGCGAATGAACTTCAATTGGAGATAGATTTGAAAAATACTTTTAAAGAAAAAATTTGGTATACTTTCATAAAACTTTTATCAAAGAATATCAATTTCCCAACTTAAGGACGTATGCAGCAAAAATTTTATCGTTATTTTCCACAACTTATCTAAGTGAACAGTTTTATTCCGCGACAGTTTTTTTTTTTTTAAAGTGTGAGTTTAGCAAAAAAGAAATCGACTAACAGATTTACATCTCAAAAATAATTTAAAACTAATAGTGACTAATATTCGACCAAATATTTCGGATATATTATGCTCACATCAATTCCAGAAGTCTCATTATACCTATGTTAATTTATAATCATATATGAATAAATTATCATGATTTACTCGCGTCAGTTCGAAAGTTTTAAATGTGGCCCTTTTTTAAAGAAAGGTTGCCCAATCTTATTCTATAGTATAGTCATATGATTATTCTATTTATTAGTGATAAAGAGAAGCTCCATCATTTTCATTAATATTTTGGTAAAAATTTTTAATCGGAAAAGTTATCAAATTAAGTTAATATAATTTATATTCTCTTAATTAAAATTATTAAATGAAGGATTTTGTCTATTAATAATTTAATAAATAAAATCATCCGTAGAAAGAAAATCTCGACCCAGTGTTGAAGCGCGAAAATCTCCGCCATGCAAATTATCAAAATTTTAATAATAATTATTATTAAAATTGATAACCGCTTATTATATGCAAATGTAAATGTTATAAATAAATTATATACTTGTATACGTTCTTTATTATAGCAAAATATAGTATAAAAGCGATATATAACGTCATTTCATACTAGTAAAGCGAGTGGCGAGCTGCCGTTTGGTAACCAAAATAGCGTCCAAATTTCCTTGAAAACTAATGTACGCTATCTGCTTTTACCGTATTCGGTCACGTGATTTTAAGGTTTAGCGTAGCCAGTAAACGCTATGGCAAAAACTCCCTACCATCACTCCCTTAAAGTGGGGCAACGCTATCTATCGACTCTACCCTATTCTGACAGAATAGAAAGTGGCGTCATCTGTCGACAAAAATACTAGCTCCACGAATGGGAATAAAATAATCGACCACGATTGGCCCCACGTAGGATAAGAGAGACTAAAAAATTGTATGGTACTTTTCCTTTAACGATATAGTGAAATTATTTTGGGTAGGATTCTTTTAATTACAGTAATTTCCTGGATATCTCATATTTTTTCTTACTCGGTTCTTCCATGGATCATAGTGGCTAAAGCTGCCATTACGACCCATTATCTCTTTCAAACAAAAATTTGTGACGACTAGTAGCGGGTCCTGAAGAATTCTTACGAATAGATCTTTTTTCAACAGATAACGCCAATTTCCATCCTGTAAGAACACTAAAGTGACAGGATCCTTCCACAGGTTGCCCGCCCCGATGGAAGGGTCAGCCGGATGGTAGAGGTGGAAATCGATGGGCCCCATGATAAACATAGATCTTTACCAGCACAGAAAGCAACGTAAAACAATACAAGAGCATATAATACTCTTCTTTTGACTGGTATCTCAAAAATTTTTAGTTTCGTTCTATACTACCCCTGTAAGATAGCAATAATACTCACCGATCAGCCAACTGATCTTGGGTTTGGGGAAACCGCCGAACACTTGACACTCCAAAACCAACTCCGATCCGTTGAGGAAACTCAAGACTTGGGGAAAAGGTCGAATACCGGGCGCGGCTACGATAAGTATAATATGTGGTACAACATTCCCTCCGACATGCGCGTGTGGTCGTTTTACTTACAGTAGACGGGAAAAACTCTTCCCACGTAAGGCACCTTCTGACGATCTTGATCGGACTCCACTTGGCAGCTGTACTCGCCCGCGTCCCTTTCGTCCGCTTCCGGTATGGTCAGCTCTTTATCCGTTATTAGCCAACGTCGATGGTCGTCGATCGGCTGCTCGTCCTTATACCTATCGACACAATAATTGATTGAAAAGGAAAACCATACAAGTTTCTAAATTAGCCGAATATCTTATCGTTTATTCAAAAAGTCATCAAAAGAGCGATTGCCACGGACGCGCTTCCGTAATCTTTATAGTCACCTCTTACAAAAATCCAGGAATAATTAATAAGTTGGAAACGTTTAAAGAATTGAAGTGTGTGATCTGAAAACACGTTAAGTCCATTTTTGCTAATTTTCAGGAGAAGGAAAATATGAATTGAGAAACTATTTCTTATGTCTGTTTCTAATTCATATACATGCACTTCTCAGTAAAATCTTGAAATCAGTCATTATTTATTTTAATACACAATGACAAAATATGATGGTGTTAATGGAAACTCGTTAAGTCCAAGGACTGAACGTGTTTTCAATTACACTCATTCTTCGTTAGAGGAAAAATTAAATTTATTTTGATTTAAGTATTAAAATGTAGTCGATTCTCGGTATTCGAAGATTCCCTATTCACATATTCGATTATTCCCGAAAATTTTTTTGTAACTACAGATTCGATTTTCACGGCACTTTCGCGCTTATTCGCGGATTATTGCTGACCGGCGAAAATGATGTTATAAATGTTACTTTTACTCGTAATCTCTGTCCTTCTGCCTGAAAAGTCTTATTATCTATCGTTCTCACTCCACAGATCGCGGGTAGGTCAGTACGTATTCTTGGGGAAATTCAAACATTTACTTTTATTACTTCATGGGGAGTTCTCCATGAGTACACTTACTCATGGGAAAGGGCCCAGAATATGTATTTAATCATTCCAAATTAGGAACTACTAAAATTCAGAAAAATACCTTTCCTTTTAACAATAGATAAAAGAGTTCCAAGAAACTTAAATTTTTAACGTTACGATTCAATTTCAAGAGCTTCTAACATGAAAATTAATAACCAATATAACAATTTTTCTTTTAATAACGTGACGAAATATTCCCTCAATAAAATTTATTTCCAACAGTAATAGCAGTTTGTTTTTTTACGCCCTGCTGGCAGGATTAGGAAAACGCTCTGCTCATGCGAAAGGACTGAGCGGTTTTCATTGTTACTGTTCTCTGGACTGAGCAAGTTTTCAAAAATAATGCAAAATTCAAGTGCACCGTACACATCGATTAGTACGGTTTTGGCAACAAGCTGGTCTTTAGTATGATAGAAGACTTCAATTGGAGTATGTATTTGCATCAAATAAAAAAATGGACTGAGATCACACTCTTCAATTACTATTTACTGGAATTTTTCCCAATTAAACGCATTTCCAATAAAGGACAAAAATATCGTTTAATTTGTTAATGGAGACCGGAGAGAATTTAGCTAGTTCGGAGATTAAAAATCAATTTATTACTAGTAGTACGGAGAAAGTAACGATTAGTTCGATTGGTAGTTAATTATGCCACCGATTCTCGTAAGGAATATGGTGGTAAGTACCAGTGCCGGATTAACATAGTGGCAAAAGTGGCATTTGCTACGGGCCCCGCACCTATAAATATATACATCATTTTTTGCTCAGCTAATACGAGCGCTAAACCAATGATTTTGTCATTTAGGCCATATTTAGCGCTTTTTTATTTAGTATCACGAAATTGTGAAAGAGCGTAAGAAGATGACTTAGTGTGACTCTGAACATAAACTTCTGCGTGAAATGAATACATGTTATATCGTCAACAAATTTGCTCGTGCTAAATGTAGAAAAATTAATATTTAATGTTGACTGTGTTTTTATTTTTTATAATGATAATTATTATGCAAATTAAAAATGTTTGTGTTTAAATATATTTGAGTTGTTTTATTGTTTTTTTTTTAATATAGGTCCCTTAACATACGCTACAGGCCCCGCCCTAGCTTAATCCAGTATTGGTAAGTACGACGGCAGTCTACAGAATATGATAGAGAAATTTCTACAGTCTTTTGAGATCTCCAAATTGGATGAGGTGTTTTTTAATTGCGAAATAATGCCTTAAGAAAGTTGTACAGGTGTCCTTCCTATAACACGTTCTCCTACAACACGGTTTCGCTCCAACACGATTTAAAAATTGCGGAAATCCTCATATAACACGCTACTTGTACCACAAGATTTTCACTTAACACATTTAGGTTAGTTTTATTACGCCGCCATATCCTCATGGGATATTCTGTATCGCCATTTATAGCTCCCATCACAGGCTGGCCAGCACCCATGATGGGGTCAACCGAAGGATGGAGTTCAACAGGCCGGGCCCGGACCCCTCCTGAAAAATTGGTGGTGTGTTGACTCGGATTTGAACCCGGATCCTCCAGGGTGGTAAGCCGAAGCTTTCCCAAGTAAGCCGAAGCTTTACCACGCCTTCAGGGTGGTAAGCCAAAGCTTTACCACGCGGCCATCCGGCCGACCTTAACACATTTAGAAAATTATGTTTACTTCCTACAACACACATTTTCATTAATTTTTGTAAATCCATACTAGAGACACACAACACACATCAAATGCAATCATTGGGAAATACAGTCAATTCTCGTTATTCGCAGATTCCGTATTCGACTATTCGCAAAAATTTATTTGTAACCATAAAATCATTATTCGCGGACTTCCCCTGAGCGGCGGAAATACTGTTACCAATGTAAACTCTTCCTCTCTCTAATAAGGGAAGTTGTTTGTTACCAAATGTAGTCTCTGAATCGGTTTGCCGGAAAATTTCTGATTAGTTTTCCTCGTTCTCTCCACAGACCGCAGGTAGGCCCAAAGCCTGTTCATATCGTCCACGGGTCCCATCGAAGAATGTGACCCTACGCTCAAATGCGGCCTCAAATTTAGGCGCCTAACTTCCCGCGCATTCGCTCCTTACGCCGAAATTTTAGAGGATCTGAGGCAAAAAGCGACGCGGACAAGGCTGACGCAGTTTCAGAAAGACAATGTGTCAGCTGTCACATCAAACATCAAAAACTATCAGTCAAAAATAAGAATTTATTTACTACATAGTTAATGTTTTTAAAAATTAAATAAAGATTAGTATAATTATAATACTGTATTTAGTACTATACACTGCATATACTGTAATTATTTGTAAATAATATAATACATTAAATAAGGTGTCTTTGTAAACAGAAAAACACACTTAAACCAAGTATGAAAATATTGAGAAGAAAAGTTCGTAGGAACCAAAGATTGCAGATTTTGTAAAGAGAGCGGAAGATACACAAACTTTAAATATGAAAAAAAGTTTAGAAAGTGAAGTCGATATTGTTAAAAAGAAAAAAACGTTCTGATTTTTAATGAATAGCGGTAAAGAAAATATAATTATTAAATGAATGTTATATAGGCTGTATATTTTTCTTTCCCTTTTGTTTGATGTATATTATTTTTTTAAGTCTTCTGTATATATATTTTATTTCTTTACGTTTCGTGTTTCAATATTCTCAATAAAAATTAAGTTTCTTATGTGGAATTAAAGAAAGTTATTTATTTTTCATTAGGTTTGGAACGTATCTCTATTTTTTGTATTGGCTCCGGGTGTCATACAACACGGTTTCACACAACTCGCTGTTTTTCAGGAATCTATCTACCGTGTTATAGGAAGGATATCCTTATTTAAAAGTTTGTTTTTTATCCGATCCATCAGGGATAGCCATAAATAATTAGCATCACCATCAAATAAACGTGAAAAAATATTCGCCAGCACCAGAAGTTGTAATGGAGCGAGTTTGTGTTATAAGAAAGTGCCGTAAAAATCCTAAACTGATTTTTTTATTTCTATCTTAAGTTATAATTTTTGGTATAAAAATTTACGCATATTTTTACGATTTTTGTCTATGGCTTGGTAAATAAACTTGAATAATTGGCATAAGAAGAATTTTTCGAAGAAAACGGAACCGTCGCACGAGTGACTTATAGATAGTCGGCCATACTGTTCTAATAACAAATCGACTGACAGCCTTTCTTCCGAGTGAAACAGCATTCAAATAAAAAAATGTGTGCTGCTCAATAGCGTATAAATATTTTGTCTTTATTCTAAAGTTAATAACATCAGTATTGACAAAATATTTATCCGGTCGAAACTCGAAACATAGAATCAAATTTCATAGAAATAAAGATACAAACCTTAATCAACCTCTTACCCCTTCAATTGATCAGGTAAAACACATTCCAACTCAGCCAAGTGTTCCCCGAACTCTCGGAAAAACGAACGTCTTCCTCCAAGGGTGCAATTTATATTTTCCTCTTTGTGTATCGAGCGACTTCCGTTCTGTTACACTATGGTCGGGTATCGCAGGAGCGAAATCTTACCACTGTTCCACCATTCGGCATTCTTCCGATTTCATAATGTGGAACAGGGTCTTACCATCTGGGTTGACTTTGTCATCGCATTCAAAGACGCCTTCGGTTCGTCCTAAGAAAACTGTTCTTTCCGGCGCAACAAGAATAAGATGGCCGTCCTTCGTTTATGCTATATTATTGACCATCTATGACTGAATTGGATAGAGTGGATTTTGTGTTGAAAGGATTTCCGATGTTTTTTTTCGACGGTCTGATCCCTCTCGATGTGAAAACAGTACTGTACCAGTGTATCTTATTATTTGTCGCCGAATTAAGAGGAGCCAGTGTCTTTTGTTGTCAACAGTTGATGCCACACTCCATTCTAGAAGAATACTGTGGCGGGCCGAAACAAGTCCTTCCACCGGTTGCCCATCTCTGCGGAGGGGTCAGCCGCATAGTAGAGGACGGGGATCGACGGGCCGGGTCCGGACTCCATGATGAATATTTTCGAGGGGTGGGACCCGAGACTCGAACCCGGATCCTCCAGAGTGGAAAGCCGAAGCGTTTCCACGCGACCAATCCGGCCGTCGGAAGGGCTTGTTTCGTCCCGCTACTTAGTTTTCTTCCTGAATGGAAAGTGGCGTCATCTGTTGACAAAAAAAACCTCCGGAGAGAAGCTGGTCTCGACTGGGCGAGATGGCTTACCGGCTGTCACTATGTATCTATTTAGTAGCCGAGTCGATGCGTTTATAGTGACAGGAATAAACTAAGAGGCTCCTAGGCTGACGACATTGGTGGCGAGACGTCCCCGCATCGACACTACTACGTATAAAGACGCGGGTCGGGTGAAATCATCCATGGCCGAAACAAACCTAACCCATCTGGAAAAGGTCGGCCGGATTGGCCGCGTGGAAACGCTTCGGCTTTCCACTCTGGAGGATTCGGGTTCGAATCCCGGGTCCCACCCCTTGAAAATATTTATCATGGGGCCTGGGTTCGAATCTCGGGTCCCACCCCTTGAAAATATTTATCATGGGGTCTGGGCCCGGCCCGTCGATCCCCGTCCTCCACAATCCGGCTGACCTCCGCAGGAGTGGGCAGACTGTGAAAAAGCTGATTTCGCCCAGCCGCTCGCAGGGGTGGGCAGCCTGTGGAAGGGCTTGTTTCGTCCCGCCACTTTGCCCGGCCCGTCGATTCCCGTCCTCCACAATCCGGCTGACCCCTCCGCGGTCCGGCCTGTCGATCCCCGTCCTCCACAATCCGGCTGACCCCTCCGCAGAAAGCAACCTGTGGAAGGGCTTGTTTCGCCCCGCCACTTAGTACTCTTACTCGTCGATCCCCGTCCTCCACAATCCGGCTGACCCCTCCGCAGGGGTGGGAAACCTGTCGAAGGGCTTGTTTCGCCCCGCCACTTAGTACTCTTACTGAGTACCCCGTCCTCCACAATCCGGCTGACCCCTCCGCAGGGGTGGGCAGCCTGTGAAATCTAAATCCATATAAAAGTCATAGGAATAGGTCCTTGTTTCGCCTCGCCTCTTACTGAGTAGTGCTTGTTTCGCCCCGCCACTTAGTATACTCCCTGAATGGAAAGTGGCGTCACCACATAGTATTCTACCAGAAAGGAATGTGGCGTCATTTGTTGACAAAAAAAATCAACCGTTATCAATCCGCCACTTAGTACTCTTACTGAGTGGAAAGTGGCGTCATCTATCGACAAATACATAGTATTCTACCTGAATGGAGTGTGGCGTCATCTGTTGACAAAGTTAGTATTCTCCCTGAATGGAAAGTGGCGTCATCTGTTAACAAAAATAGTATTCTACTAGAATGGAGTGGCGTCATCTGTTGGCCAAAAATAAAAATAGCTATTTACCGCTAGCAGGGGTGGACAGCCTGTGGAAGGGCTTGTTTCGCCCCGTCACTTAGTATTCTCAAATAGCCTGTGGAAGGGCTTGTTTCGCCCCGTCACTTAGTATTCTCCCTGAGAAAAGTGGCGTCAAAAAAGATATAACAACCCATCTGGAATAACCGGTGGTGGGGGGCGGATGAAATCCTTCTCGGTCGTCGGACGGCTTTCAGTAGGGTATTTCTGCAGTGTCGCCCACCTCCGGGGCGTCCAAACGCTGTCTCGAGTGAAGAAATTGCTATTGGGCCGTGTGATCTCGGGGAAGTTGTGCGTTGGCCCAATCGCTGGCATTATTGCGGATTAAGAATCAGTTCGGCGTGAGATACGATAAAAGATTTAAATGTGCCAGTCCTAGAATTGGTCGGCTTCGGGCTAATGGATGACCGTAGTGGGCGATGAATAAATTCCGTCAAGTTATCCCGAGCGATATTCGGCTTCGGCTAGATGCTCGAGACCGATCGATCCACATCTGTCGATATCGTCCCTAAGGCGTCCCCTTCCTGGGCCATTCGGCCGACCTCTCGGCTGATGGGGGGATTTGTTTGGCCCCGCCCACTTAGTGTCCTATCCGAGTGGAAAGGTCGGCCGGGTGGCCGAAGGGTAAAGCTATGTCTTACTACCCTGGAGGATCCGGGATCCAGCTCGCTAAGGGGCTCTATAAGTAGCCGCCGCCAAATAAAATATATCCGTTGCTCGCGATGGGTGGCTTAACTATACTAATCTAATCCAACCGGTAGTTAAAACGGCCAGGCATTCCAACGTCCACATCCCTGGTGAGGTGGCCGTCGAATGAAGAATGGAGATATTTTATAGTTCGGAACTGGGAAAATTCGATATTTCTATCCGTAATAATTGTCTTTTAGATAATCATTACGGATAGAAATATGGAATTTATGCGAGCGCGAAAGCTATAATTACGACGCGATTATAAATTCTAGAAAATATATAATCCCCAAAATTTCGACCGCTAGGTTTCGGTAAGGTTACTCGTCAACATGGCGTCTTTAGTTTTTCTTTTAATTATATGGATAATATGTATAAATGTGACAATCTGCCCTGACGTGGTGCATTTTCTGGACTCGAAAAACTGTCAAATGGGAAGACGATCTAAGACGGTTCTGATCATACGCGCAGCCTGTCGAGCTTCTATTCGATTTCACGGAGAAGGCTTACAACCGAATTGGTCGATGGCCCTGAGTCGGACACCCGACGACTGTATGGCAGAAAAGTTACGTCCACTGGATAATTGGAAATGGCAGAGCCAGCGATTGGCTCGGGCGGAAGTGGAATTATCGCCTTCCGACTATTACCTGTGCTTACGGAAGACTAGGGACGGCGTCTGGACTAGCCTAGGTGGCCACCATCGACTGCGAGTGCTGCCAGTCGAGAGAATTCCGGCAGCCACCGTCTGGGGCTTAGCGGTGGAAGACCAGTCGGCCGTTTTCGACTCGAAAGGCGTAGCGGTGCTAACAGAAGATCGAGAATACGCCGTCAGATTCTACGGACGGAGACTGTGGACGAACACGTCGGTGGCCCTGACCGAATTCCCCGGGCGCCCGGGAAGCGGCTGCGACGAATTTCCCACCATGACCATCTTTAAGCTGGAAACCGCCGATGGTAAGCGAGGTCGAGCCCGCCTTCGTCTGCGCCTCTGGTCCAGTGGTGTCTACTATTTATGCGTCAAAGAGAGCCGAGAACGGGGCCGAGCGATCGATTGGATTCATCAGGGGACTCGACCCTGGCTGGCATTGCGAGTACGGCCCCGCTTGTTTCACCCGCTGGTGCCCGTGGTCTCGCTGCCGCTTTTGCTCTTCTTGTCGGGTCTATTCAGTGGTCTGAACTTGGGCCTGCTGTCTTTGGGAATTCCCGAACTGCTAGTTATCGAGAAATGCGGAGACAGCCAAGAGAGACATTACGCTCGAACCCTGCTGCCTTTACGGAGGCGGGGAAACTACCTGCTGTGCTCGCTCTTGCTGGGCAACTGTTTGGTCAACGCCGGTTACGTACTGATACTGGGAGACTTACTATCGTCCACCGGAGCGGTGTTAGTTTCTACCGTCACCATTCTCTTCTTGGGAGAACTGATTCCTCAGGCCATTACCGGTCGCTACGCTTTGGCCGTAGGGGCCAAAACCGTCTTGATCACCAAATTATTCATGCTGATCACTTTCCCCCTCTCGTATCCTATCGGCAGAACGCTAGACTGGCTGATGAAGGGTGAAATATTCTATATCCGGGACCGAAAAAGACTGAAGGAATTCATTCGCGTCCATAGGCACGGCATGGAACTGCAGGAAGACGAGATGGATATAATAATGGGAGCCCTGGAATTGAAAAACAAGACGGTGGATCAAATCATGACCAAAATCCAAGACGTGTATATGATACCCAACGACGCCGTTCTAGATTTCCAGACGTTCGTGGAAGTGATTGGGACCGGATATACCCGAATTCCCGTCTATCGCCAACATAGAAACGACGTGGTAGCCATCTTGCACGTGAACGATTTGATCTTCGTCGATCCAGAAGACGAAACTCCGGTCGGCAGCGTTTGCGACCGTTATCGGCATCCGGTGTTATCTGTGGGCGAGAAAGAAACTCTCGACGTCATCCTGGAGGAATTTAAACGAGGACACTCTCACCTGGCTCTGGTCAAATCCTGCCAAGACCGACTAACGGGCGTGGTGACGCTAGAGGACGTGATAGAAGAAATCATCCAATCGGAAATTGTGGACGAAACCGACATCCTGACCGACAACATACAGAAGAAGAAGCGACTAGACATACTAACCGAGAGAGACTTCTCGGACTTGGTCAAAATAAGCTTGAGTCGCTACGGTTCCACCGTCTCTTCGCAACTGGTCTTCGAGGCGTATCTCTTCTTGCAAACATCGGTCGCTCCTTTCAAGAATCTGCTCTCTAGAAAAGTTCTGCGTGACCTGATGTACGAAGACATCTTTTTCCGGATAGACATGGCGGAAACGGAGGCCGATCCCGATCGGCGCCAACTGTTCCGGCGACATCTTCCAGCAGATTACTTCGTTTTGGTATGCCAAGGCCGCGTTCGATCGGTCGTCGGTCGAGAAAGTTTGGCCCTAGACTCCGACCCTTTCGCTTACTTCGGACTTCCGGCTCTCTCGGTCGATCAGCCGACGTGTAGAAGGGCCTCGTGGATGTCAGCCAGAGACACCTTCCTTCCCGACTACACGGTGACCGCCATCACCGATCTGGTCTACGTTAAGATTACCAGAGCCAAGTTTCTCTTGGCCTACCAAGCTACTCTGGCCACCGAGGCCTGACCACTTTTCTTTCTTTTTTCTTTCCAATTTTTAAAATAAATTCAGCCGAAATTGTTCTTCTGTAGCTCCGTGGTTTTCTTTTGAATTTTACACCCCTTTCCAATCGGGGAGATTACTAAGGGGCGGGACTACTTTCAACCAGGGCTGCACCCACACCCGTGGAGGGGCCTGAGGTGAAGGACGGGGATGGCCGGGTCATCCCGAAAAACTTTTCGGGAGATCCGCACCCGGGTCCTCTAGCGAGGCACGCCAACGCGTTACCACTCGGCCATCCGGCCGCCTCACTGTGAATTTACCAAACTTCCGGTTTTTAATTATTTTTAAAACGTTTATTTGGAAAGAATTTTAATAATTACGCCCCTTCTTATCGGATATCGGTGTTTTAGACAGGGTTTTTCTTTTATACGAATTTGGCACTATTTTTATCCGGTTATTTTTTACATTGGCTTGGGTTTTTTAATGGAATTAAGGTTTTATCGCTTACCGTTTTAAAGTTTCCGATGATTATCGAATATTATATACTAGACTTCTTTCTACCACACTATGTTTTTTACCAGCACTGCATTCGACCCCTAGGTGTCACCGAATAAAAATAAAGCTTCAACTGTTGGTTACGGCCATAATTAGTCGACCGGCATTAGAGAATTTCCCAGCCAATGACTTAATAAATGATATTTATCAAAAACTCGAGTTTTTCTTTAGTATCGATGGGTCAGCCGGAGTTTTTGAAAACAGACGAGTTTCGCAGTCGGTTATTTATACTCTATACCAGTGGTTCCCAACGTGGGGCGCATGCCCCACATGGGGCAATTTGATTTTTAAGAGGGGCAATTTGAGAATGAGTTATTAACAGTGAATTTTTTGCATTTCTTATGGTTCTAGGGGCTCATATATAATATATAAATACATATTGTGGCATACACATTTTTAAAATTAAAATCAGAATATACATGGTGGTTTTGAAACTTTATTTGATATTTTTTCATATCAGTTCATATTATTATTTTTTTAACAATTTCTTAGTGATACTTTAACTGTCCTTTTGTTCTTTTATTTTTCTCTTTCATGGATGCTATTCTTTGAAAGCTTGTTTAGACCGAGTTAATGGCCTTTTACACTTCCTTCACGTGAACAGGAGTTCACTTTTGAATAATAAAAATTATGTCGCAGGGAGCATCACGATTTTAGAGATGCTCCCTGCTTAGGTGGGGCATGGCCAAAAAAAGATTGGGAACCACTGCTCTATACGGTATAGGTGTCAAAACTAATACTGTACTTACCACCGAACTTTCACCGGATCAGTATTCTGGCCCAAATCGCAATAAAGGCGAAGAGGACGATTGGGAAGTATGAGATACTCGAATTGCTTTTCTTCTCCTGAAAAGAAAATACCAAGGATGAATTAGTGGCCGATATCTATAAAATCCAGCGCATTCGAATAGATTGGAGTGAGAAAAAAACGATTTTCTTCCATAAAGTTAGGTTTTCCTGACCAATAGCAAAAATTTGACTAATATGTACCAAGCGTCGGCCGGATGGCGGCGCTACCCTTCCAGCCCGGAAGTTCCGGATTTTTTCGCTAACCGAGAACGCTACTTTCAAATCGATGTTTAAATAAGTGGCAATTATAACAACTGTGTCACTGGCTGCACAGGGTCGACCGGACTCCGTCAACAGATTTCCCCCAGAATCCAATTGTAGGATGGAAAGCCGAAGCGTTTCCACCAGGTCCACCGAGTTCCGGGTTCGATTCTCGGCTCTCACTCCTCGATAGTTTTCGGGACGGATTGGGGTCTGGGCTGCTCCATCCTCGTCCTCCACCGGCCCCACACCAGCGGTATGGGCGTCCCATGATGGGTACCGGAATGCCCCACAACTTACTATACATCCGACTGGAGACCGGCGTAAGACTGATGCAAAAAACATACAGTATGTATCAGATATATATATACAGTATATGCCAAGCGTCGAACTAGGACGATTCGGCGCTTTTTTTATTTGCAATTATTTACTCGTCATAGATTTCGACCTTAGTTACTTGTTTATGAATCACGGAAACGTATCAGACGTTTTTTGTCGAGTCGCGGGCCCGGACCTCTCCTCAAAAACTGGAGGTGTGGGACCCGGATCCTCCAGGGTGGTAGGCCAAAGATTTACTTCGATTCGGAAATTTATGTAAAGTGATTGCTGCTGGGAAAAAAGCGCTGTCGGTCTAAAAATGGGACTAGAATACACCCGCCAGCGTAAAAATGGTGGAAGATGTCTAGTAAAGGAGGCCACTCCAATGTCGGCGTGTACGGTGCCGTCGATAAAAAAGGTGGCGCCAAATGACCAAAAAGGCTGGCGGTATTTCTGGCCTATTGGTAAAATATAAATGAATTTTGGTTCGGGATCCGAGTCTGGTCACCGTCACCGAATCGGTCGTTTTCTATACGTACAGTCTATGACAGAAAGGTTTTGACATCTACCGTAGGGGCTGTATTAAAGGAAGTAGTTTCGATTGTAAAGTCTGGAAAATCTCTGCACAGCAGCTTGTAATGAAGTAGACTGTTCTTACCGCGGTAGAAATAGGGGTCGGGAATATTTCACAGAGGGGAGAATTTCTATGACGTACTTGACATGAGTAATGCGATCTGTATTCTTCTTTCACTTTCCATTTTATTAAACACAGAAGACAATTTTATTTTTTATTATGCTCTTTACAAGTTATAAAAACTCAGTATTGAAATTATTATCATTATAGTTTAGATAATTGTATAATGTTTTGTTTTTTGTTCTGTGAATATAGAAGTGAAAATTTCTAAGTTTAAAAATCTTATTTCGATATGATTTTTTCATATAAAATTTGTTTTTAATTGTAAGATAAAAAATACACATTAAACACTCAAAAGTTCGTTTATTTTAAGTATTTTCAGATTTGCATATAATAAAAATATGAAACTGTATAATACATAACATATTATTTAATGGGCAAAGCCTAGAACTTTGGTGAAGTTGAAAAACAATTTTTTTTATAATTTGCTATTCTTCGAATTCTTAATATTGAAATATATTGCTGTAAAACATTATTATACGCTAGGTAATGGTTATAGAATAGCTTAGAGAGGTGCTTTTAACATGTTTACAGATTCCAGATTATGAAGGATGCATGCGGGATGCACCCTATTAGCTTTGATAACTTTGCTGCCTTCAGCACTTATCATTACATGCATTTATCGTCGATATTATTAAGAAGATCAATCGTGGATGACCTGGTGATTTTTTAGGTGATACGCTCCCCCCTCTCTTCGTGCTGCTTTAGAATGTTGTAAACTGTTTGCCTACTTATTTGTAATATATTCGCTATGTCTTTCACAGGCATCCCGTTGTTCCTATGATGAATGATTAGCAACCTAGAACTCTTAGACGTAGTAGTTGGCATTTTGAAATAATTCGCACTCAACTTCAACAATCTAGTTCATGCCTTTAAATACGGTATTAAACGACACTTCGGCATGCAACGCATCTTATTACTTAATAATTCAGTTATTGCCAGTAAAGTTATGATCCTAATTTATTTCATTAATACTTTTTACGCTACGTAATGTATAAATAAAAGTTAAGAGCAAAACATAGTAAACGAAATCTTTTTTTGCATCCATACTTAAAATATGCAATATTCCTTCCACTCCCCGTTGCTAATCAACCGATGGAAGAGTTTAACCCCCACATTGTAGCCCAAACCGATCAACAAACTGCAGTAATGACTAATCAGTTTTTGAGTATTATACGAAAGCCGAACACTTTCCGCCGATGTCAAAACCTTTCCGTCATAGACTGTACATCTAGTTGGCGGACTTCCTCTTCAAAAATTTAAAATTGGCTAGTTAGTGTTAGGCGTAGCCGAAGTTCCGACATTAGTGCGTGTTTTAGAAAGAATTCTGGTAGGCTACACAACTTTGGCCAACTTACCGAAAGCTGCTATTTAAACATTTTCAATGGTCGTCGGTTAATGTGATAGACGGTCCAGTAATTCTAAATGATTATAATCGTCCTTCACCATCCGGCCCCCCTCCACGGGTATTGGTGCAGCCCATGGTTGGAACTGGTCCCGCCCCTTAGTAATCGCCGATTGGAAAAGGGCGTAAAATATGCAAAGAAAAATGATTATATATCTGTGATCTATATTATTACAGAATTATAATCATTTTTTTAAATAATTAGTGAATATTTTATTGACGGAATAGAATGTAGAAAGCGAAAATTACCAGAGAGCCTACTTAAGAATAATCGCCCCCTGTAAAATCCATTACTCATCGAGAATATATTAAGTGGCTAGTTGTCACTTCTAATATTCAATTCATGGAGTATGGACTCGATGGAATGTGATGTAATATCATTTTCGTCCGCTAATTTTTTTAAATCTCGAAACTAGTTATAATGAGGTTTGTGCAGTCTTTGGTGTCGAGACTGTAGAAGTCACGTGCAAGAAGGTAAACATTTTTTGGTGAAAATGTTGCAGAATGCTTCAAAGGAGACTGCAAATTCTAGTATGGATTCAGTTGATCCACCACCCCCTTAAGTTACTGCATACTTTAATCGATTTATTAGTTTAATCATTTTTTTTATGTAAAAATCGTTTTCTCTTAAAGTTTGTCCTTCAAGGTATAATAGTAGTCCCGAGAAGGGTTGATCTCTCAAATCCACATAGGAAGTATTCTTTTTTTCTTCTATTTTTATACAATTTAAATTAATCTCAAAATTTTTTTTCCAGTTGTAAATTTTTTAGATAAAGAATTTTTCTTTTACTCCTCGAAAAAATTGTCAGTTGTTTTTATGTGACTTAATTCATCCCAACCCTCCATCGAATTACTCTAATGTTATAGTGACGCGTTATTTTTTTTTAAATTATCGCGCGAAAAAAAGTTTATTGACTGGAATAAATTGCGATTAACCAAAACCTCCTAAACCCTAGTGACGCGTTATTTTTTCTAAATTATCACGCGAAAAAAAGTTTATTGACTGGAATAAATTGCGATTAACCAAAACCTCCTAAACCCTGCTCTCCTATAAAAAAATGTCTGTACTTCCGTTACCCCCTTCTACACGGGTCACACCATTATCCATCTCCATCTTTACTCCACGAAATGTAAGTAAATGTTTTATTTTTTTATAATAGTATTTTTATTAGAATTAATAAATTTCAGTAATAGATAATGCGATTATAAGTAAAAAATTTTTAATTGCATTTTTATAAAGCATTGATCTGTAAATGTTAATATTCCATTTGTGATGATCCCATTTCATAGAAATCAAATAGTAAGTCTGATTGATTTGATTTAATTACATATAAACAAACCCATTTAATATCTTAATTATTTCTTTTTTCTTTTCAGTTAACAAATGTACGAAAACTTAAACCTGTATGAAAAAATTTAATTAAAATTTTTAAAAAAAGGCTGGTTAACGAGAATTTTCTTTTTAGCTTTAAGTTCAATTTTCTTTTCTGCACCTTTTCTAATGTACTTTCCTATTTGTGAAGATCCCATTTCATAGAAATCAAATAGTAAGTCTGATTGATTTAATTACATATAAACAAACCCATTTAATATCTTAATTATTTTTTTTTCTTTTCAGTTAACAAATGTACAAAACTTAAACCTGTATGAAAAAATTTAATTAAAATTTTCTTTTTAGCTTTAAGTTCAATTTTCTTTTCTGCACCTTTTCTAATGTACTTTATTTTGTTAACGTTAACGGGAAGGTTACTCTTTGTGTTATTGCAAAAATTTTCGCAAATATTTGACAGCGCATTTGTACTTTATTTTATTAACGTTAACGGGAAGGTTACTCTTTGTGTTATTGCAAAAATTTTCGCAAATATTTGATAGGACAATTCTATCGGAAAAAGTTTAAATAATTTATGGTTTCTTTTCTTTTTTCGTTACAGCCGTATCTGGAAGAAATAGAAATAGATAACATGAAAGAGGAAGGAAGACCCGAAGAACCTCTGGATCTTTCGGTTCCTTACAGGAGAAATTATCCGAAGATCCAGGGGTTCTTCGGTAATTTCTTCTATAGAGCACAAACCAGATATTCCTGTAAGTTGCGGGTGAACAACCTTACAAATGTAAATACTGCGAAAGATCATTCAGCATATGTTCGAACAGACTGCCACACGTTCGCACCATCCACAATAAGGAAAAGAGAAATATAGTATAACCATGAATGCAAAGGAGGATATTCAGTCAAATCTTTCTAATTAGAAAACTTCCAGAAAGAGCAGTGAAAATGTGATTAGAATATTGCATAATTTTAAACAATGAGAAAATAAAGGAAATTATTGATCCACATGAATATGACTATGTTAATTAAAGTTTTTCGATGAATCGGACTTATATATCTGAACGCGTTTAAAAAATAATTTCTTCTAATATTTTTCATTTTTGAGGAAAATATACCCAATAAATTCTACGATCGTCGAAAAACACTAATCGCTTATAAATCGAAGGATGAAAATCGATTAAAAGATTTCGAAGTATAGCTTAAATAAGATAATCGATTTATATATGCTTATCTTTGGAGGCGATTTATCTGACTCTAGTCGCGATTATTTTAAAATAAAATTAAATAATGAGTGTTTTAAACTTATATCGCTCATTACTTTCATCTATAAAAATAAGTTTTGCGAAATCAGAATAACACTAATCGATTTATGATGCGATAAAACAGTAAATAATTCAACAATTTTTTTCAATCAAAGAATGTATTAAATCATCAATAATTATGAGATCCCAATTATCATAATCGTCGGGCAAACCACATTTAAGAGAGAGATTATTTTCGTCGATGAATCTAGATTGAAAAACCGAATAGCATCACAAAATTCTCTTTTTAACTGTCGAAACAAATGAGATATTGCACTTTGTGACGGATCACATACACACGTTTATCGGTCAGATTGGCCAAGTAAAATCGGTTTCTACTTTCCATTCGGAGGTCAGATTAGATTAATTTTAATTACGCTGCCGAATTACATAAGATACAACAAAGAATTTTTTATAACAGACTGGATCGCTACTCAATATTAGAAAAACGAAGCCATTGTCGGTAGGCTCCGCTATGTTGCCGTTTCGGAGTCCACTTTCGCGAACGTACAGTACATACAGCGCTGTAGTAAGTTGACTTTGTTTTGGTGGCAAGACGTAGTCCCTTTATTTTAGTAAGTGTGATGAATAGAGCCTAATAGTTAATAAAAAGAGTAAAGGGTGTATTATCCCAATATGGAGTATTAAACCATTTTATTATTATAATTTTGTATAAATACACGTTTTAGATAATTTCAAATGAAGTGCTCAAAATGCTCCAAATTTCGCTTTTTCTTAATCATTTAATGATTCGATGAAGTAGAAAAATAGATTTAAAGGACATCGAGGATGAATTGTCAAAAAAAAAATCCATTATTACATTATTTTATGCTAAAGAAAATGTTAAGTTATGAAAAAACAACAAACAAAAATGGAGTGAATAAAATTTTCTTTTTTGACAAAGATTATAATTAAACAATAAACAAGGGCATAATTACACTATTAATGCCAAATAATAAAATATAATATTTCTTCACCTTTGAAAGATTCAATTTTCATCTGAAAAGTATTTCCTACCTTCTAGCCCCTCGTATTTGCTCATTTTTATATCCATAAGCTATATAACATATACCAGGGTTACCAACCTTTTTATGACCGGTAAGCTACTTTTTTCATCGGAGCGATTTAGCGATCTCCCGATATCCAGAAAATAAAAGTACCAAAAATAGCAATATCATCTATATAATTCAAAATTTATTAAGTAAAATAAACAATTCTTCATACAATACAGGTTGAAGAATGCTTTAACGATATTTCGACCAATCAAATCCAAATTCTTCCTCCAACAACCGAACTCCCATATATTAATGAAGATCGGTCATTATGATCAATCGATGGTTAATTAAAAGAGGAACTCCATCAATCACTTCCAAATAAAATAACGATATAACAATAATAACTTTCACTCTTCCATTCATAATTATATATTCAAATTACCGAGTATTCAGTACTGTAGCATGCAATATAAAAATAATTTTTGATCTACTATTACTGCCATCTATTGGCTAATTAATAAAACTAATTAAAAAATGATGTAGTGCTTAGGTTAGGGACATGCCCAATCATGTGATGCGAGGTAAGTAACCGGATATAAGCTAACATTAAAATTAATAAAAGTAAGTGCCCCACTAATTCGATAATTATCCTGTAGCGGTTGATGCCAATTTTTATCTTCAATTTGTTTTTTTTTTTATTATTGTGTATTATTTCATGCTTATTGTATTGATCATTTATAGTTGTAACTTAAAGTGTTAATGTTTTGTAAAAATTAATAATCACGGCGCATCCAGAGTGGCACCAGTAACAAACACACAAAAAAGGAATTTACCCTTTTGACTTATCCTTTTTTTGGCCTCACGGTACAAAAAAAAGGAATTTACCCTTCTGACTTATTTTTTTGGACTCACGGTGGAAAAAAAAACACACCCCCGCGCGAACGCGTGTAAGCAGTGAGATAGAGAAGTTTGGTATTCTGGTGTCAGTCTTGGAGTCAGATACGCCTTTTATTTAATGTGTGTATATCATTTATTCAAAACGACAATAAAACCAACAAATACATGGGTACATAAAAATGTCAATGCGATATTTGGTATTGTGTAGATTTTGCAAGTGATTCAAAATTTGGATTATATGAGGAAAGAGATAATCTTAAAATTTTTACGAACATATTTTGTTACGAATGCAAGTTCAATTTTAAATCTATAATTTTTGGTCTGCTTATTTCGGAGTCTTTCGGACATTCATTTTCATAACTGCATGTCATTGTTCGAAAATGTCTTTCGATATTTATTTTTTTTGGAATAGCCACAGTTAAATTACATATTAGACAAGAGCATTTGCCAGTAACCATGGAAAAAAAAATCATGTTCCCAATTATCATGGTTATGATAAGTTTTAATTTTCTTTCTACGTTCATAATTATGGTTAAAAAAGAAAACAATTTAATAATTGCAGAAGTTTATTTTTTAATAAATTTGACGTTTTTAATGCCGAACAACGATATACTGTTATCCGGATCTGATTAATGTAATAAAGAAAAGACATTTGAACCTATAAACGCATTTGTCCAACAAACTTTTGCTTATTCATCGAAATAATCTTCATTTGATTGTTTTTGATACACTATTACATTTTACCGATGGATCTGATCTGTTATTACCTAGTAAATGATAAAAGAAACAAAGAACAAAAACAAGTAAGGATGACCTCACTTTTCTTGTTTCAACAAGAACATAGACAATCGTATTTTAAAGCGGAAGTTTGGCGGCCGGATGGCCGAGTGGTAACGCGTTGGCGTTCCCCGCTGGAGGACTCGGGTCTGTCCCGGATTTTTTTCGGATTTACTGGGCCCGGCCCGGTGATCTCCGTCCTTCACTATCCGGCCCCCTCCACGGGTGTGGGTGCAGCCCGTGGTTGGAACTTGCCCCGCCCTCTTAGTAATCTACCTAATTCGAAAGGGGGCGTAAAATATGCAAAAAAGCGGTTTAAAAAGTGAGTTGATCGGATAGTCGGAGGCTTGCGATCGACTAAAAAGCTTTTCGCGATAGACTGGTTGAGCAGCCCTGATATATACCAATAACGCAATAAAACAGAAAAAACACTACAAATAGCAAGAAATATATTCAGCTAACACGCAGTGCACCTGGATTCGAGTCAGTTGGCAGCGGATTTGTTGATGCTGCCAATTGACCATTTTTTTTGTCAACAGATGACGTTACTTTCCATTCAGGAAGAACACTAAGTGGTGGGGCGAACAAGCCCTTCCACAGGCTGACCACCCCTGCGAGGGGTCAGCCGGATTGTGGAGGACGGAGATCGACGGTCGGGCCGACCCCATGATAAATATTTTCAAGGGGTGGGATCCGAGATTCGAACCCTGGGTCCTGCAGAATGGAAAGCCGAAGCGTTTCCATGCTGCCAATCCGGCCGCCAACCGACTATTGGAGGCGGCCGGATGGCCGAGTGGTAACGCGTTGGCGTACCACGCTGGAGGACCCGGGTTCGCGTCCCGGGTCTGGTCCTGGATTTTTTTCGGGGTGCTGGGCCCGGCCCGGTGATCCCCGTCCTTCACCATCCGGCCCCCCTCCACGGGTGTGGGTGCAGCCCGTGGTTGGAACTGGCCCCGTCCCCTTAGTAATCTCCCTGATTGGAAAGGGGACGTAAAATATGCAAAAAAAAAAATAGTAAAAACAATGCCATTTTAGAATACATACAGTACAATTTATTTTTTGAAGATAACATCTTCGACTATTGGAGCATGCTAACAAGTCTATTATAAAAGATTCTTGGGTACCACCAAGGAGGTACCTAAGAAATATTTTGGCAGTAGCCATTTAGGAGTCCATCATGATTAGCCAACATAAGTGATGTGATTAACTAGAAGCTTGAAGTATAGGATTCTTTATATGGTTTTACGGCGCTTTCCATTCTTACGGGTACTTGCACAGTATTTGTTCTCAACGAAGTAAATCAGAAACTTGCATGTTATTTAAACTTTGGACCTCATGGTAAAGCGGTGGCTTACCACCCTGAAGGATCCGGGTTCAAATCCATGTCCCACACCAGGGCCGGCTTTAGCGTTGTTGCCGCCTTAGACAAACCTAAAAAATGCCGCCCCTAATTGGTTGTGTTTATTTTTTACTGCTCTAATTCAGGCGATTTTGCCGCTCTTAAATTTTGCTGCCGTAGGCAGTCGCCTATCTTGCCTACCGCCTAGGGCCGGCCCTGCCCACACCTCCAGTTTTCAGGAGAGGTCAGTGCGCGGCCAGTTGAATCCCATTCTTCAACCATCCGGTTAACCCCATCATGGGTGTTGGCCAGCCTGTGATGGACTTTATAAGTGTTTGCCGCCATATATATATATATACCTCCTGTGATATGGCGGCTTAATCTACTTAACCTAACCTAATTGCGGCCGCATGGCCGAATGGAAACGCTGTCGGTGTGCCACGCAGGAGGACCCGGCTTTGCATTCAGAGTCTGGTTCCAGATTTTTTCGGGGTACTGGGCCCGGCCCGGTGATCCCTGTCCTTCATCATCCGGCCCCCCTTCACGGGTGTGGTGCAGCCCGTGGTTGAAACTGGCCCTGCACCCTTAGTAATCTCCGATTGGAAAGGGGGCGTAAAATATGCAAAAAACCTAACCTAAGTCGCTCCCCTGCTCCATCTTTTAGGGTACTATAGTGTACTTAATGTCTGCGAGAATAATCTCGGTTTAATCACTGCCTGCAACTAGGGTTGCGGACTCAGCTCCCACCTCCCGATCCACATAGCGAACGAAATAGGAATACGGCGGACTCGCTCAGGTTTGCCAGGCCTAGGGGTAAGAAGGTCGCATTCGTATCTCGTGCACTGTGTCGCCGAAGCGACCTTAACTGGCCGAGAATCGCCTCCGTCCACAGAGGGAGCGGAGACACAAGAGGCTGTGTATTTGCTACAATGACTACAGGTAGCGACCGGATCTGTCCCCGAAGGGATCGAAAACTAACAGTTTTCCAACAACAAGTTCTCCCAAAAATGGGAAATCCTTAGGACACCAAAGTTCGGCCACAACCGTCGCGAGAAACACGACAGCCCGCCGGAAGGACGGAAAGAAAAGAATCTCCGAACCTTCCACAAAAGCAGAACCCTTACTAATAATCTCATCGGATGGGCGGAACGCGTGTTGGTGAGCCGACCCAACTTGAAAAGGGATGAGAATCTCCCGCGGTTCGATCACCGATGTAGCCCACTGTCAGCGCTTGACTGGCGGGCGACCGGGGAGTGGGTTATTACTATAACAAAATCGTAGCTGGTTATCTCTCCGCTTCCACCCAGCGCGGACGAATTTTTATAATAAATTCACTAGGAAAGTAATTAGTTTCGCACGCTTGAAAGATGAATAAAACTCCAAATTTGGCCATTGGTAGCGATAAATTCTATCCGAAAGAATTCATTTTTAGTATTTTTCAGCATTTCCTTTACCCCCTCTAAGAATTTTGCGAAACTATTTCGGGTAAATACAGTACAGTATATCTAAACTTGTTCTTCGTCAGAATTTTCGGTCTACTTTCCAAAAAAATGGAGGTTTCGAGATCGGGCCTCCAATAACTTTTTAACTAATTAGCAGATTTTCGTGAAATTCGGTAGAGATATTCTGTCGTTAAAGGACACCTCGACGCCGCATCTTTTTGATCCTATAGGATCGACTCCTCCCGCGGGATAGAATTTTATTTTTATCCCAATTTTAGTTTATATTATCGCTAATAGATGGCGCTAACTGTTACAGGTATAGAATAATATACGGCGTACCCGATTTCTTAACACGGCGCAGTATATTTCGATACGAATCAATAACGTAATTAGTCCCGATGTGACGCCGTGGCCAAGTAACAATAACTGACGTCACAAATCATGGATAATTTAGAACATACGTCACGTCGTGATTGCGTCATCATCCCGATCCTGCGACCTCATAGATTACATTAACTACCGTCTTGGATAAAAACTACAACTCGATCGAGATTAAGCCAAACATCCTTTATTAGGAACTGTAATTTTATTTTTTTAAAAAAGATGCAAATTTAAAAAACTTTTTTGAGAATAGACGGTGTTTCCTTTGTACCATGATATAAATCTGGGTGTTCGATTACACCAGATGTTAAACGCCACCGCTTTGTTCTCCAAAAGATGACGATCTATTTAAAAAAGGGGCTGAATGTTCTTCCGAGGCAAAAGAAAATTAACAAAAAAATCACCAGTTTGTCGTCATCATTTTACCGACGAATTTGTTATTAATGATGGTAATTTTAATGGTGAAAAGGTATCATCCGATAGAAATGGATTTATAACTACTGATGCCATAACACACGTATTTCTTAATTTACTCGACAGATTTATTTTTAAAAATTTCCAAAAGAAGGCCACCTAAAAATAGAAGCGATCTGCCAGATAAAAAACAAACGAGTCGTTAAAAGAGAAAATGGTAATTTTGTTATCCGGAATTTGAAGAAAAAACAGAATCGAAGATTAGGAAGTTGGCAGATAGTAACCATGGATTATCCTGGCCATCGAACAGAATAAAAGTATAAATTAAATCAAAAAATAACCTTCTATATAATAAATACGAAATGAAACATCCGAACAGCGAAAGAAAAAATCATTAAAAGGGCTGAGCAAAGAAAGTATTAATACCGTATCCACGTAGAAAGTTTATTTTTGGCATATTTTCTCTAAATTTTTCCAAATAAAATTATCTCTTATCGTTACAATACATTAATTTCGATGCGAGTCTCGTCATATAACATAGGAGAATCTCAAATACTCGACAGCCGCATCAGTTTTTTCGGGTAATCTTAACAAATTGTTTATTATATATTACTACTACTTATAGTAAATCGACAAATAACAAATATATTATTTTTTTAAAAATTAAATTTGTGTTCGCTCCGTATTAACTATTGACTCGGAGCCACATTAAAGGTACCAAAGAGCCGCGTGCCAGCCGAAACTTGGCCACCGTAATCATATAAAAACAGTTTTATATGATTTATCTCCGACTGCATCCAGCTCGATTCCGACATTAACACGAATAATGTCTGTGCGTAAGGACGACATTATTCGTAATGGCGGTGTGTATTAAAACATACACCGCCATTGTTTCCCTCGACATCGAGGCGCTTTTGATCGTGCTTGGTGGCCATTGATCTTATACCGTTTAAAACAAGCAAACTACCCAAAAAAACATATATAAACTACTTCAAAATTATCTAAACAACAGATCTGCCAGAATATCAATTAGCAGTCAAATATCCCTAAAAATAAACAGGGGGCGCCCACAGGGTTCTTCTTCTGGGCCAATTCTTTGGAATATAATATTTAATGATCTTTTAAAACTAAATGAAAAATTTGGCATTAACGTTATATTACCAGCCTTTGTAGATGATATCATTCTATTGGTTTCGGATAAAAACAGAAAATCTGTTATACCACCAATAAAATAATAGAACAAATATGTGATTGGTGCACCGAAAATAAACCACCAGCCTTTGTAGATGATATCATTCTATTGGATCTGTTATACCACCAATAAAATAATAGAACAAATATGTGATTGGTGCACCGAAAATAAATCCTAACAAGAGTTCTTTTATAGTGATAGGTAAGAATCTGTCATTAAAAAGAAAAATATTGACTAAAATAAAATCTCCCCATCATCTAAATTAAAATACCTGGGAATAATTATTGATGAAAAATTATCATGGACCGAACATATACAATATAGGGCCTATACATAATAAAACTTCTTTAAATTTAATTAGTAGAATAACTGGCAACGGTTGGGGGTTCAAACCCGATACTATAAAAACACTATACAATGGTCTACTAAAACCAACAACACTCTATGCGGCAGAAATTTGGGGACCAGCTATTTTGAAATATCAAGAAGAAACTCATTCGGGTAATATTCGGCTTTGACTGCCGCGTGTTTTTTCAATAGACTGTTTTAAATACCATGTGCCAGTTGTGTGTCGCGTCTCGTCGTCATAGCGTTTTATAAGGAGATTTGCATTTTTTTGGTAGTTAGCGTGTTCTTAGTGTGCGATATATCGCCTTGTGTGTCGCGTCGCGCTCGCGTCTCGTCGTCATAGCGTTTTATAAGGCGATTTGCATTTTTTTTGGTAGTTAGCGTGTTCTTAGTGTGCGATATATATTAGTGTCTACTTATTGTTACATCATCCATCCATTCGGCACGGTACAACGCCTCGGGATTGGAACCCTTATAGAGGACTCGTACCTCACGCGGAGCATACGTCGGACCGATTCTTAATCCCGGATCCGCAGGGACTCGGACGTTCCAGTAGCTAACTACAGAGCATCCACCAGCGAGAGGTGGATGCAGCCACACTCTACCGACCCTATAGAAATTTCTTCACTAGAGGCAGCTACTACTGGGGGCCGGGGCCAGGGACATCCCAGGCCGATCAGTTTTGCTGCTGGATCCCTCTATAGAAAGTCAAACGAGATCCGAGGGCGAATTATCCGCCTAGGACTTCTCACGGCTATCTACTCGGCGCCTTCGAACCCTTTCGACGAGCCGCGGACACACCAACGTCCGCAAACGCTCACCCGCGGTGTGGCGTCGTCTTCGCCTAAATTTCGCCAAGCATTTGGCAACCTCTTAGTTTTCCTTGTCACTATGGACCAGTGGTTCTCAACCCTTATTCTGTTGAGGAACACTTTTTAATAATTTTAAATTTGCCGGCACACCTACATATTTTAAATAATAATCTAGATTTAACCACGAATTTTTATTAACAGATAATTATATTTATTTTTATTTATTACATTCAGATTACAGACATACTCGTACACGGGATCATTAAATGGAGGCCCTTGTGCCCTTATTAAGTTATAGCGCCACCCGCGGATTTTGTTTTTTTAGAGAAAACTATAATTTTAATTTAATTTTTATTCCTTAATTTTGAAATTATTGATAACGACAAAAAATTTAGGCTGCCGCAGAAATTCGAGGGTTAGATTTTTCTAACGATACCCTATTTATAGGAATCGGTGCATAGTGGGTTCGACTGCAAAAGGGATATCCAACCAACCACGTTTCACTATTAATGTATATGATTACACTGCGAAAGGGATATCCAGCCAACCACGTTTCACTATTAATATATATATGATTCATGTAATTATATACATACATACAATTCATTCTTAATTTTTCGCGGCACACCGTGAATGGTTTGGCGGCACAGTGGTTGAGAACCACTGCTATGGACGTATCGGCCCGGCTGAACAGGTAAAGGCATAGTGACAGCTGGTAAGCCCTCTCGCCACGTCAAGTCGGGCACTCTCGAGAGGGGGTGCCGCCAACCAAAAATCCGAGCCTTTTTTTTTACACGGACCGTACCAGCCACTTCGCCACAGGATGGGCCGGAATAGGCGGGGCGGTGGAGGCAAATCGTGAATCCAATACGTTGTGCTGTGTTGCGTAAGTGAATGGCTAATTTTTATAGTGTGTTCGTAACAATATTTTTTTAGCATAAAAGTACGTGTAATAATGGCTTTTTTGACAGTTAATCCTCGATGGCCTTTAAATCTATTTTTCTCCTTCCTCGAAACATTAAACGATTAGGAAAATGAGAAATTGAAATATTTTGAGCGCTTCATTCGATATTATCTAAAACCTGTATTTAAAAAAACTATAATAATAAAATGGTTTAGAACTACATACTGGGACACTACACTCTTTCTTATTAATTATTAGGATATGTTCATCACACTAATATAAATGGGATATGTCTGGTCACCAAAACATAGTCAATTCTCTATATCGTCGTTTTTACCACGTTATTGGTTGGGTAAACCAATGTAAAGGGACGGCTTCACTGGTGGTTAGCATCGAGCAGTCTATCCAGTATATACTTAGATGGTTGATATAGATTAGCGGTGTTCAACCCGCCGATGGCGGAACGATTTTTGGTCGATCTCTCGTTTATTCCTCACAAATTTAATTAAAACTGAAAACATAATAATTTATGATTCAAATTGTGGTCCATTTCTAAGTTAAGAAATGGGTGCTGGGAAGGAAAGCCCGAGTACGGGCGGACATGGATTCGGCCGACGAGAGACGGTTTTATATATTACGGAAGGCAGCCATAATCAAAGAATATAGTTAGACAAGTAATGGGGGATGGAAGTGGGGTAAGAAAGAGAAGGAAGGAGGCCATACTTACCGGACGAGGTCGGCACTCCGTCGGTGACGTCCAGCCGGTGAAAGGCTCTGCTGGAGGCGTCGCATCGGTACTCTCCCGCTAGTTCCGGTCGGGCTTTTCGGACCCGCAGTTGGAAAGTCGCTAAACCGCTATCCGGGTCTCGGTCCAGAGTCCAGGAGAAATGGCCGTCCGAGGGAATCCTACGCCGGTCCAGCGTCCAGATTAAGTGTCGATCGGGAGACGGGCTGCCACAACCTAGGCGGAAAGGTTGACCCGAACGGACTTCTCGGTCTCCCCAATAGGTAACTTGGCCTCCGGTCGCCTCTGCCAATAAATCGGGGATGAAAAAGCCGCGTTTCGGAACTTCCGCTACACCTATTTCCGTAAAACTAAAAAGTGTTCACCTAACCGACCCGGAGACTGGGAAACGGACCACAATTTGTACCTAAGACGGCGGAGAAAAACCCGTCACCGCCGAAAGGATAGGGGGTTAGCCGACCGGTTTGGCTAGTGGGCGGACGGATAACCGTTAATGTGCACTTCTACAGTTTAACTTTTTAAAAATACGCGCGGGAAAATATTGTGGTAAATAAGACACCGCCGGATTACAAATTTTAAAAGACGGATAAGGTGGCCCGGATGGGCCACTTTCCATTTATAAAAAGTAATTGGGTAGTGGGCGGACGGATAACCGTTAATGTGGACTTCTACAGTTTAACTTTTTAAAAAGACGCGCGCGTCGGACCCGGGAAAGTATTGTGGTAAATAAGACACCGCCGGATTAGGAATTTTAAAAGACGGATAAGGTGGCCCGGATGGGCCACTTTCCATTTATAAAAAGTAATTGGGATATTAAAGTACGGTAGTAAGAACGGGATTCGTCTGGAAAAATATTTGGAAATCGTCGGATGCTAAAAATAAGCTGGATCCAACAATTTTAACGGTAAATTATAATTCATTATTTACACCTATTTTTTATTTATAAATTCGATTAGAAAATTAAGGAGGACACATATCCGGTTTAACCGCCTTAAGGCCGGTTCACACTATAGCCAGTGCGCGAGAGACGCGTGTTTAAAGGCGAAGGTTACCATGGCAACGATAGTGACCCGGTTAGCGCGCGTCAATATTCGCGCGAGTCTGCCGAATAGACTCGCGCGCTAAACGCACGCCTGTAAACACGCCGAATGAATCGATAGAAATCAGATTTCGTTTCAACCTCAATTTTAGTCTCGTAGTTTGAATTATTGATGCATAGTTTCCGTATAACAGATCATCATATTTATAAGGAGTTAGAACTCTAGACTTATTACTTATTTTTCTGCGAAATAAAGCGAATGTGTGATTAATTAGGTATAGCGTACCGATCGCCATATCAAAATAATCACATTTTTTATCTCATTAATAAAGATTTAATAGTTGTAATTTGAATATATTTTTCGTGAATCGTGGTCGAGCTTCCTTAATTAAACACTTAGTTAATTTAAAATTAATAATAATCACACAGATTTACAAAAAACTTTTCCCACATTCAACTTGTTTAAATGGACGACGTATACACTATAGTAAGATAAGTCGACCGCTCTCATTGGTTAATTAGTGCGTACGCGTGGCCGTCCACCATTGGCTTCCTCCAAATACGACGCCGCGCCGGTATGTAAACAATACGAACGCGATCACTCGCGCGTGTTTCGCGTGGCATGGTAGACGCGCGCGTCTGGCTTACTGGCTGTAGTGTGAACCGGCCTTTATCCGGCCGCCTAATTCCCATCTTCCGGTCTAAGCGGTGGTCGCCACCTACAGAATATCCCGCGGGCTTAACTAACCTAACCTATCTTTCTTCGGTCCGTTTTCTAACTAGAAGCGGCGCGGCTTCCACCCCGGAAGATACGGGCTGGATTTCCAGTCCGCTATCTATTAAAATCTTTTGGGAGGGATCCTCCCCTCCACTCGGCTAGGGGATATCCGCGCGGCGGAACGCTGCCCCCACCAGAAAAAACAATCGATAAGCGGCGGACCCGCCAGCGCCCGTAAACCGCGGGACGGGCGGTGCAGCCAACCACCGGGCTATAAGTCCATTCGAAAAATACCAAGACCAGTACGGGTTACGGAATCCCGTTCCATTTTTCGGCCAGCCCGGGGAAGAAATTAATGTTCGGAATGGGCTTTTATCGGGCGGACGGGAGACGGCGTAGGAAACCCAGATCCGCACCTTCCGTCCCCATCGGTTAAAGATGGGACGACGAAAAGTAAGAAAACCGGTGGGGTGTCTCCGGAAGAGACGGCCCCCGCAGATCTCTCCGGGTGTGGGGCCGAGGGAAGGCCCGTCCGGTGGAAAATGGAGGGCGTTTAAGTTTGGACCGAAAACCGTTAGGTGAGTAGCCTAATGGGAGAGAGAAGGGGTGGCGGCCGGGAATAGAGGTGCCGTTGGCCGTACCGAATCCCGACTCTGACGGCCAGCCTTCTAGGTGTATAAGGCCGTCTACTGGGGCGATACAGACGTCACGGGCTCAGGCTTTTCTTCCTTTCACTAGCTGAGACGGGTCGGGGCCGAGTGGAAAGGTGGGGGGAGCTCGATATCCACCGGGGAGAAGTGCGCGTATCTCCGGCCGTATTAGTTATCGGCGCTATGGTCTCGGTCTCGGGCTTAGACCCGCCCGTCCCGGATAAGGGCGGAAGAAGAGGCGGCGGCCGGTGGACTCGGACCGGACAATACTTACGGAAGAGCGGGACCAGCAGCCAGAAAATTTGCCATCCGAGGCGGTCGGATCGACACCATCCCGTAGGTAGCAGGGCGGCCATGTTACCCCGCCGGATTAAAAATAACTTCTATTAATAGAATGGGTTACTCTCGCTCCTCCGAGTCTCCGTAGCTACCGACGCGATGGTAGACTAGGCCGTTCTGCCAAATGCCTAGCTTAGCGGCCGAGATAAGCGGGGCTGGGGCCAGAATGAATTTTCTTTCTTCTCGGGACCAGCCGTTTCTGGAAAATTTCCCCCGTGGTTTATTTGTTTCGGCCTCCGCTCTTTCCTTCCTAACTTTTTACTGGAGATAATAAAAGTGCGTTTATTAACCGTCTTCCCGGCCCAAATAATTTAAGAAAAATCCCAATTCTATGGAAATCGGTTCCGGCCGTATAGGCGAGAAAAACGCGCCTTTCGGTCGACTTTTTCTAGCCTTCGGCACTGGTTTTACCCATCGGACCCCGGCTTTACGTTTGGCTTTTGGCGCCCCATACCCGAGCGGCACCCTCCGCCGCCCATTAACAGTACGGGAAGCTTCCGTTTTTGCCTGGTTGGTTATAAAATCGTAAATATTTGTATGTAAATGTTTGAGCCAAAAAATTTTATACGAGAAAATGTTATTATTTACCGACATTTTGATCGGTGGTAAAAAACAAAATGTCTGTCCGTTGGCGGCCGGACGGGACTAATATTTATTTTTTAATTTAAAGAATTATCCGACGTATAAAATTAGCGGCACCGGTAAATTTTATACGGTTAAATTTTGTAGTTTTGGGAAAAGTAAAACGCTCCTGACCGGACGGCCGCTTGGCCCTACCGTCAAAAATTCATTTAAAAAATACCCGCGTACGCCAGGAAACATCAGTCGATGGTTTTAATTTAGTTGGTCCCCATTTAAATAACGGTTCTTCGTTCATCCACGCCTTAATTACCCATTAACGCGGACGATAAATGTTAAGATTTTTTACCATTTTATCACCCAGTGTGGGTTAATACCGTAATAAAAAATATGGCGACTAAATATCCACGGTACCCTTCGAATAGTAGCGTACCTACACTAGCCGGCTACCATATTATTATTAGTAAGCGCTACCAGAGGCGGAAACCTACCGTAGATAGGTAAGAAAACGTATATAAGTACTCGCCCGTAAATCGCTGTTTTATCCGAACCACCGTAACGCGGTCCGCTGGGTAGGTGATCCGTCAGGCCTAGTTGCAGATATGGAATATGAATTAAAATTTTTAAATATTTATTGCCCCGGCGCTACGGATAACCGTCGGTCACGTTCTTCGGAAACCACGTAAATTACATTTGGCGCTTGTGGCCTATTTATAGTATAGTATTATAAACCAGTCGTTACCGGCGCGTATTCCGGCCCACGCGGGTGCGCTTCCCGGCTACGCGCCACTCCCCGCTGGTCCAGACCGGTCGGCGGACTCCACCAACCATCGGTTATAACTCGAATTTCGCGCGCTTGTTCGGAAAATAAAGTCGTGGCTATTACTTTCACTCTTTACACCGCGGACGAAACGTATACCGAGGGTTTCCCAAATTCGAAAATGCTTCCACTGGCCCCTTATTTTTATTCGACATCCCCTCGCCTCTGAGGCTAGTACCGCCTACTCGGGGGAACACGCGCCTACCACATACTTCTAAATGTGTTAAATTGTTATGTATGGTCAGTGTCTGTTCATTAACATTATTTGACCTGTACTTTATTAAATTAAATTAAATCGAAAGGTAGCCAACTACCGATGGCTGATTTTTATATATGAGCCACCACTCGCCGAATCGATTAACTCCACCAAACGAAAAGTAGAGAAAAATGATCAAATAATATAAATTGTTTTTTAAAATTCCCTTTAAAATATAAATTCGAATCAACATCGAAGAACGCGTTATTACGGGTGTAGCTTTTATCTAACCACATATACTATCTTATGCATTTTATATCTTTCGAGTAATCGTTATTTTTATCACAATTTTAGTGTGACTGAGGGAGTTAATCGATTTGGCGAGTGAAAATTAAAAATAATAATAATACCATCGAATTCCATCTTGAAAATATTTTAAAGAATAAGTTAATGCGGTATATGTTTCAAATGTTAAACAAAAGTTTGATTGCTAGACAATATCACAGCATTGAAAGAACGCAGAGTTAAGATCGGTTTCCACTTCCGCCACGGAAAGCGGAACGCTCAAAAACCGTCGCGGGTAAATGCGGAAGCGATTCCGCTTGCGGATTCCCACAGTCGCGGAAAACTTCGCTTTCCCCAAGTATCTTAGTGCCGTTCCCACGATTCATTTCGTGTAAAACAAAATGGACGCTGAGCGACGAAATTCATTCATTGTTTACCAAATGATATTAACAGCCCCAGTAAATGAGGAAACTGAAACAAAATCGAGAAAGGAAAATCTTGGATCGAAAATATTTATATAAAGAAATACGAACAATGTTTCTATGCAATTTTGATCAAAGAGATGAGATTTGATCACAAAGAATCCCGCCATCTTGACTGTTAAGGTCGCCAACCATTGGACGTCGCAAAATGCGTGGATTTCATTGGTGGATGTTATCTCGACGGATTTTACCGTCGCGGAAAAGTTGAATCCAGCTAGACATTGGACGGTAGCGATTTTTAGGCCGCGATATGACGTCAAAACCGCGTGTTTAGTCACGCGTATATTTTTCGCCGCGGTTCCGTGCTAGTGGGAATCAATTTTTAAACGCAGTCATCGAGTTATGGTCTCAGTAGTCTGATTATTTTTGTATTTAATCATCTTTTACTTTGTTTAATATAATAAATTATCTTACAAAGGCGTTATTCTATTAATATCCACATATAACAGTAACCGATTAATTATTTTTATGACAAAATTGAACAGCCGCCGTTATCATCTAATATATACCACTAAAATTCTTATTGTCGTATCCTAGATGATAAAGCGAAAGATTTTGACTAAACCCAAAAAATTTATTCAATAAAAACTGATTAGCCAAAACTTTCGTGTAAGTAGTATCGCATCTTTCCTACACGTCTCTCGATCGATCCTTCCAATTTAGTGATTTTAAAAGATGTCAAAATATATTTCTAACTTTGAAAGATAAATTCAAAAAATGTTTTTAAACATAAGACGACACTTATAAACGTTTGAATCGGGTTATTGCCACGATTTACATTAGAATATGGAGTTAATCGAATTGGCTTCTGAAATAAATTATTATTCGATGGCCAAAAAAGTTTTTGTCATTTTGTCAAAAATTTTTTGTTAAGCCTATTAAGGAAATTTATTTTTAATATAAATAGTTGAGTCAATCGAGTGTTTTAATACCAAAATTTTAAAAAATTCAAAAAGTGGAGTTAATCGATTTGGCTAGTGAACGGCTCATACGCCTAAGTATCTTATTACATATGCGATGAATTCGTGTAGAATACTGTTTTTTACTACAGCTTTATTCTGGTAGCTACGGACTTACCGATGTAAAGATCTATATTTATTTATTTATTTATCATTACAGGTAAACAAAATTAAAATATGACTAAAAATATAAAACTTACTTTAACCGGAATGACATAAACGTTATCCGTAAACAAACAATTTCAAATTACGTTCTCTATAGGCTACCAGGCGTAGATAGTGCCTGGTTTACAGAAACCTCAAATATATATATGAAAAATGGCCTCGAATAATCTAATATTTTAATTTATACCAGCCGAGGGGGTTTTCCCATTGTTGTTATCTTCTTTCCATCAAAACAATTTTTAAATAAAATTAACAACTGTTTCGACTTGTTTTCAAAAATATATTCGCGTAAATCAATCTTTCCATCAAAACAATTCTTTTAAATAAAATTAACAACTGTTTCGACTTGTTTTCAAAAATATATTCGCGTAAATCAATTTATGGTAAAAGTAATTCACCAAGTTTTTGATCGAAAATTTACCGAAATAGGCCTATCTGTAAAAATAAAAACGGTAATTGTACAAAAAACTGGTATTTATTAACCCCTTAGATTTTTTATTAGGTAATTTATCGACATAAATCTAGGGTGGAAAAAAAATGCTGATAAATCGAATGTTTACCGTATTAGTGATAAAATGAAAAGTAACAACGGTAATTGTACAAAAAACTGGTATTTATTAACCCTTTAGATTTTTTATTAGGTAATTTATCGACATAAATCTATGGTGGAAAAAAAATGCTGATAAATCGAATGTTTACCGTATTAGTGATAAAATGAAAAGTAATCATTAATTTAAGTGGAGAAAGCTATCTAACACATTCGTTAGATGAAAATATGCTATTTGTTTTTCATACAATACGCTCAAACGCTATTTAATTACGTAAACAAAAAAAAAACTACTTGGACAGTTAGTATCAACCATCAAACAATGACCTCGCCTGTATATGCTTTATTTATCGAGCTGTTTTAACTACCGCAGTGTTTTGAGATTATAGACAACAATTTGTAAAAAGTTTCTCCAACACCGCCAGCCCTTTTAAACAGATACCCAATTTGAGGGAACGGTAGTATGGAATCAAAATGAAATAAAGGCGTAAACTTATTTGGCAGCATTAGGCCGAATAATGTTACTATAGTAGTAGAGAAAATATTAACAGCAATTGCCTCATTGCATTGTGATATCGATAGAATTGGCTATGCCATGCTCAACCATCTGGAAAATTCTGTGCCAATTCTATTTGCATAGCTTTACTTCCACTTAGCCAATTGCTTTCCAAATGTGATGCGGGACATTTGTACTGACATTCTTAGTCTGAATAGATTACACCGGAGATCGGCAACCTTTTTTTTGTTACTAAGGGCGCAATAAAAATTTTAAAAACCATCGAGGGCGCATAGTTTAATTTTTGAAAAAAATCAAATTAATAATTTAATTTTCTAATCACAATGTTGTAACAAACAAACAAAATAATTACAGCGTGTCTCGAAATATGTATATTTATACAAAATAAAAATTATACATGCGTGTAATAACTACGAATAACACAAAATCAAATTACAAGTACTGTAATTGTTATTATATGCATAAGTTTAATGCGAAATTTACACATACACACGCATACTCATATATATGAACAATACATAAAATGCAAACAATGCATGAAATGTTGTAGTTTGGGCGCATCCGAAATGCGTCGCGTTAACGATCCCTGGATTAGACAATGCTTAGCTATGGGAGAGAACCCGTGGAGAAAATAACTAGTTTTCATCAATAAAAATATGAAACACCACAACTGATCCATTTGGGCAACAGTATAATATATTCATGAAGTATTAATATATATTCTGGCCTTATTGGTAATATGGAAATACAAGGATGGTTCAACATTGACCGAGGTTTTTATTTCTCCACTGTTTCTTCCGTCTGGAATTTCTTCTATCCCAGATGCTCTTTCAAAGGCCAAAACAAATGATAATCTCGGGGGCTAAGCCCGGAATGGGACAAAAATCTCTCAGCCATTTCGGCAAGAGTCGCTGTGTCAATGCCGGGCATTGTCATGGAGAAGAATATTTCCAGACAACATACCGAGTGTTTTCTTGCAATGTGCAGTAATGCTAGCCAGGATGCACTGTTTGACTCATGCGATAATTGGCCGTGTCAATGCCGGGCATTGTCATGGAGAAGAATATTTCCAGAAAACATACAGAGTGTTTTCTTGCAATGTGCAGTAATGCTAGCCAGGATGCACTGTTTGACTCATGCGATATTCATTGTCGTGACCGCAGTCGGACTAATGTGTTCATATGGACACATTAATCCGACTGCAGTCATGACCCTCGTCCTTCGCTAAACTGGTGACACCACTCGTATACTATTGCCCGTGACATCGTTTGTTCTCTATATTGCGCTTGCAAACTTCTCAAAATCTCAGTTGGTTTAACGTTCTCCTTCACAAAAAATTTGATTACGCACGGCTCCACAGCTATAGATACATTGATTGCCGTCATCTTATATGCAAGTACTGCACATGCGTCAAATACGTCGCGCCGACCACGGGATACTCGGGAAGGATTACGTGACGTCCATCACAAATATTGGTGACACCACTCGTATACTCTTGCCCGTGACATCGTTTGTTCTCTATATTGCGCTTGCAATCTTCTCAAAATCTCAGTTGGTTTAACGTTCTCCTTCACAAGAAATTTGATTACGCACGGCTCCACAGCTATAGATACATTGATTGCCGTTATCTTATATGCAAGTACTGCACATGCGCCAAATACGTCGCGCCGACCACGGGATACTCGGGAAGGATTACGTGACGTCCATCACAAATTTTATCGTGCTACAGGTATTCTTCGATTTTTTACGTACAAAAAACTCGGTCAACCTTGAACGACTCTTGTACTTCACCTATTCATCCAGAGGACCCGGAATCGAATTCGAGTCCGATATTTCGGAAAATTTACACAATACGGATCGAGCCTAGTCAGTCGATCCATCCTTTATAATCTGGCTAAACTCTCCATAAGTGTGAATGGTCTGTAATAAGATTTGAAACAGGTTCCATCATTTACTGATCAGACAATGATTGGGAAGTGGCACTAAAAATAAAGACTAGTATATGGTATATGTTCAGAGCAGTTGTTTATTACTGGTCTCTTCTTTTGCAAAGAAAACTATCTAATTGGACTTGTGAATGTTATTACTCGATGATATTGATACGAGCGTATATATTAAACAACTGCCAATCTGATTAGAGGTAGAAAAAATATCTTAGTAATTTTTATGCAAAAAGAAGTATCTTGATTTGCGTGTACAACACTTTCTAGAAGGTTTTACTGCAGAGAGATTAAGCATACTTGCAGTAGAAAAAATATCTTAGTAATTTTTATGCAAAAAGAAGTACCTTGATTTGCGTGTACAACACTTTCTAGAAGGTTTTACTGCAGAGAGATTAAGCATACTTGCCACTTTGACTTCAATCCTGTGATTTTCACAGCTGTGGATCATTTGAAAATGCGATCAAGATAATTTCTAAATTTTTATAATTCATTAAGAGAAATAAATAGAAAACATTATCAATTATACAGAATTTGAAATAGTCTCTAGCAATTTTTCAACATGGCTACTAAGTTTATAACTATTTATTATATGTTTATAACTATGTTATATATATATATACATAGTCTATAACTATGGCTACTAAGTTTATAAATATACTTACTGTATAAATAAACTAATTTAAGTTTGATATTTAGTACTAATTTTTATAATTTTAATCATTTCTTTCACTTTTTATCTTACTATGATATTATTCAAAAAACATCAGATAGCATTGGCAGTGCTTTTTGAATCTAAATTCTGCCCTTTAAATATTTATATAATAATTGCAATAACGCTAATTATTATTAGTGCTTATTATGTTTTCTGTAATTTCAAATATATAGATTATACATTTAATTGTGTAATACTTAAAAGACGACTCTCTATCATCATCTATCTATGCTTTTAAATTTAATGTGTTTGATTTGAAGCTAAAGAAGCTAAAGAAAATTTGAAGCTAAAGAAGATATCAAGTGAACTGGAAAAAGTATTTGAATGCTAAACAATTTCTTTTATTACTATTATACTAGTATAATAGTATTACTAGTATTACTTTGTTAGTAACAAAGTAAATTTTAAAAACTTAAAATCTTGGATTAAATTAAAAGCTTTTATTTTCTTGAAAGATGTCATTACAAAGAGATTTAGTTATCACTACTAAACTTAGTCCTCAGAGGTACAATGGGAGTGCTATAATCTCTACCAGCTACTCCTCTTAAACTGCTGGCTGCGTGAGTCAATTGAAGAGCCGCATCTGGATGGGCCGAACCTGGCAACAGCGTACACTCTCGATCTAAAATGGTGGCCATTCCTTCCAACAGTTCGTAGAAACCAAATGACAAGGCTGCTCGACGCAACCTATTCAGTTCCTAAGGGAATTGATAAGGAATTATAGAGAATTCATTTTTTTAAATTAAAAAGTAACAAATCATATATCAAAATTATTCCTTCTTGGCTAATGGTTTATTTACTAAACTTTGTATTTCTTCCCAGTCTGTATACTTATGAAGTAATTCAATTATGTCATATGTATTTTTTAATATATTAGCTAGTATACTATGTATTCAAGTTCATCTATTTTAACTTCAATTAAAATGAAAATATTTTTTTAAATTCTTACTTCTTTAATTCAAATTTAGATTAGGATGAAAAATGCTTTCTCAGAGCATAAAAAAACTAATATGGTTTTTTAAAAAAATCCTATTGGTTTTATCCTTGATATTTACAGAAATATTTAATAACAACTTGCTTACTTTTATTATATTAAATATTCTACTTGCTTTAGTGCTGTATAGGACTGATCCTTGATATTTATATTATTGGTAAAAAAAATCACTGATTAAAATGATTTAAAAAAAATCACTGATAAAAATGGGAGTACAAGAGAATATTAATGCCTTAAATGTTTTTCATGAAAATTTTAAAATAGTGTCTTAAAAATTTAAGTTTTGCAACTTATTTTGACTCTGAAGATTTTTGAAAGTTTAGCTAAAATCTTTTTTAATTATAAAATGTTTATAGTTTAATTAAGTAATTGAACAGCAAATTCCACACTCATATTTTTAATAACTAAAATATCACAATCTCTTGCTTTAATTATCTAAATAAAGTTATAACAGCACTCTACCAATATGGTTTTTAAAAAAATCCTATTGGTTTTATCCTTGATATTTATATTATTGGTAAAAAAAAATCACTGATAAAAATGATTTAAAAAAAATCACTGATAAAAATGGGAGTACAAGAGAATATTAATGCCTTAAATGTTTTTCATGAAAATTTTAAAATAGTGTCTTAAAAATTTAAGTTTTGCAACTTATTTTGACTCTGAAGATTTTTGAAAGTTTAGCTAAAATCTTTTTTAATTATAAAATGTTTATAGTTTAATTAAGTAATTGAACAGCAAATTCCACACTCATATTTTTAATTTTAATAAAAATAAATATTTCTATATTAAAATATACTTTGATCATTTAAGAATTCAAATTAATTCATTCAATAAATTTTTTTTTATTAATATACAGTAATAAGCCATATGCCAACAAACTCATATATAGGGGAAATTTCAAATGATGGCGAGATTGCTCACCATCATTTGAAATCATAAACAGTCAGTATCTCATAAACAGATAAACCTTGGTTTATGAGATACTGACTTTACAAGCAAATATACCATATTTTTCCAGCTTATAAAACACTTTGGCATAGAAGATACAACCTAATTTTGAAATAGTAAATTTAAAGAAAACAATCTTTAAAAAATCTATTATTAATATAACAGACATTTAAAATAAAATCCAAAAGCCAATAAAGAAAAGTATATTATTATTTCTCTTATTATTTTATTATTACTAAATCTCTCTCAATAAAGACCCAGGTTTGTTTTCAACCGTATCGTTGTCAGTCATTGCATCACTGGAGATATTTCTCCTCTAATTTTATTATTATTCAATTTCAGATTTATTAACGGACATGATGATGATCATTCTCATCATCATTGATTAGGACTTAAATGTATAACTAAATGTACAGACATCCCACATATTAATATTTTATTATAACATATATTTTTATTTTATTATTATTCAATTTCAGATTCATTAACAGACATGATGATGATCATTCTCATCATCATCGATTAGGACTTAAATGTGTGAGAATCGCGACTATATAATTGTATAGTGCGCATTTTCTCTATGATGAACTATTAATTATGAAGAAATAAGTTAAAAAGAAACGAAAAGTGAAGTGTAGATGGACGAAGTTTCTCGTTCATTACGGAAACTTCTCCCAATAAATAATACAAAAAAATAGGATAAATTTAATATAATTATAAATACAATGTGTGACAATTCTAAAGTAAGATTGAAATGCTGATCTTTTGTAACTCTGGGATCATTGAACTAAAATGATAACATATATTTAAACTTGCTCCCATATAGAGCATTTGTATAAAAGTGTTGATTTCATGTGCTTAGCTCATTTCATGCTATTTTCCTGTACCACTGTACATTGATTCCTTCACTGACTTTGCTAACTTATCAAATAATGATTTCATGTAGCCATAAATGTATCTGTTCTTCTTACTATGTTGGATTATAGTATGAAATAATTCATATTTGTCGTTTTCCATAGTGTAGTGTGTGACAATTCTTCTAAAGTAAGATTGAAATGCTGATCTTTTGTAACTCTGGGATCATTGAACTAAAATGCTATCAGATGGTATAAGAACAAAAATGTGTGTTGAACACTTTATAGTACCTATTTTAACATGTATTGTTGTTTTAGTATTCTACTCAAGTTTTGAAGTTAGCTCTACATTCTGCTTAGTAAAGGCCTTTTTTAATTCTTGGACACAATCCTCACTTTTCCAAGCAGTATACACATCATCTACATAGCACAAGTATTGCTTTATAAAAATTTTAAAACTTTTATAAAGCATTAAAATGCTTTTGAATGCATAGTGAGCATTTTAGCAGTATCTCAGGTAGTCTGCTTAAAGGCAGACTGCACATCCCTATTCCACTTGTATTATGCACATCAATATTCCACTTGTAAAATTCTCCATTAAACATGAAAAAGCTTTAATTCAAAAATAATCGTTAGAAAAGTGTAATTTAGATTTTATCCACTAGGGGAAGTTTGGCTATATAGTTTGGTTAATTTGAAATGGTTATTCCCCTAATTAGTGTGTATTTGAGTATGAAAAAGGAATCATAATATAAAGTGTGTGTGTGGGTGTGTGTATGTAAATATCATAACATTAAATAAATAAATATTTATATTATTTATTTATTTAAAATACATTTATAATAAAATTATTATTAATATATTTATATATTAGTAATCATATACAGGGTGCGCCAGCTAAATCCGGACAAATTTCAAATTGAATTTCCTGCCATATTTTATGTCAGCGCTATGATGCTTCTGATGTTTTAGTAAGCCAGACAGACGATGCGTTTGAGGATAAGTACAAAATAGCTGATCAGTTAAGATCGAGTGCAGAATATAATCGGAGAGCAGCGATAATAGAAGGCCTTCGCGCTGGATGTTCACCTTCCGAAATAATTCGGTTCTTTAACTATCCAAGATCGACAGTTTATGATGTTGCTGTTAGATATGTGGCTTCAGAGAGGTCTGAAGAAGGTTCTGCCAACCC
>AYEL01080406.1:0-37499 GCA_000484575.1 Olivierus martensii
AATCTGGACAAGCAGGCATTGCACAGGGCATGTCATCGTTTCCGGTCGAGGATCGAGGCAGTAATTGAGGCAGAAGGGAATTACATCGAGTAATTTTAATCTAAAGGGATCCCAAATTAATGTGCAAATGATAATTTTGATAATTTTATTCTTTTTGTTAAATAAAATTTTGTTTAATTAAATTGTTTATTTTGTCCGGATTTAGCTGGCGCACCCTGTATAGTGTACGATTTTATTTAATTTTCTAGATTTCTTAAACTATAATGTCAAAATCCTATGCCTTCTGGAAGGAGATAATATAATACAAGTATTATAATTGATATAAATATTTAAATTATATATTTCAATAACAATGAATACTAATATAAAATATAAAATTAATAAATAATAATATAAAAATAAATTGATTATTAAAACAAAAATTAACAATTACAGTTTTAATTTCAATAAATTTGTCTTATAGTAGGAATTAATTAATAAAACTTTAAAATTATTACTTTATAAAAATTCTGAGTTTTTTCTGGTAACTTCCTTGCATGTCTCAATATTTTTTGAATGTCTGCCTGTAATAACAAAAAATTTATTTTTATAAGTAAATCTTAAAATTTGCAGATAAGTGTTTCATATATGCACATTTCATGCTGATCTCTTATCAAGAAAAATATAAAATATATAGAAATTTTATGAAGATTATATAAAAATATTATATACAGATATACCTTGCAATTACAGTGGTTACATTCACTACTGTAAAGTGAAACATAGCCTTTTTCATTTCTTGTGCATAAAAAAGCCTAAAAACATATTTTCACTATCAATCATTAAGTGCCAATAGTGCTAGACCTAAAAAACTTGGCCAGATGGCTGGATGGTAAATCATTTGCTTACCACCTTGGAGGATCTGGGTTCAATTCTGGGTCTCACACCTCCAAGTTTTCTGGATTGAAAAGTACTGTATTAGCAAAGTGTCATAAAACACAAACATAATTTCTAGAAATATTAAAAAAAAGACACAATATATGATCCAAAGAAATAACTTTAACAACATAAAATGTATAAAAAATACAAAATATACAAAGATTTTCTGTCCTTTGTAGCAGGAGCATCATCAAGTAAATATAAAGTTCAAAGAAAAAAGAACATATGATTGGTTAGATAGAAGATGAGAGTACTGATGATATAAAATAACAATTCCTACTTTTAGTGATTTACAAACCCTCAAAGGTTCAAGAGTATGATACAAGGAATTCTATATTGTTAGTCGCGAGTTTACTTGCCTTTCAGAATATGGCCGTTAGTGATTTACAAACCCTCAAAGGTTCAAGAGTATGATACAAGGAATTCTATATTGTTAAGTAGTTATAAAAATTATACTTACAAAAAAAAAAAATTGTATATTATGCACTCTTGTATATTGTGTCTTTTCTTTGGATCATAGACTGTGTCTACTCCATAAAATCAGAAAGTGGCATTGGGCAGGCCACATAGCAAGATACACCGATAATCGACGGATAAAGAGAATTACAGAGTGGCAACCAAGGCAAGGAAAAAGATATCCTGGCAGGCAATACAAACGATGGAGAGATGACATAAGAAAGATAATTGGTTCCCAGTGGATGCAATTGCACAAGATAGGTAAATCTGGAAACAAAGGAGGTATATGGAATTATTTTAACGATCTAGAATCAGTCGAAGAAAATGACTTTATTTCCAGATATAGACTCGAAAAGGACAACGTTCGAATATTATTATATCGAATATTTATATATTGTGTCTTTTCTTTGGATCATAGACTGTGTCTACTCCATAAAAACAGAAAGTGGCATTGGGCAGGCCACATAGCAAGATACACTGATAATCGACGGACAAAGAGAATTACAGAGTGGCAACCAAGGCAAGGAAAAAGATATCCTGGCAGGCAATACAAACGATGGAGAGATGACATAAGAAAGATAATTGGTTCCCAGTGGATGCAATTGCACAAGATAGGTAAATCTGGAAACAAAGGAGGTATATATATCCAGCAGTGGCTAAAATAAGAAATAATGATGAATCTATTCCATAAATTAATCAGTTTCATCAAAGAAAATAGCATAATGATCTGACAATTTTTTCTTTTCTTTTGAAAATAGGATAAACAATGTTTTATAGAATGTTTTTGACAAACATGAAATGTATTATTTATATATTTGAAAAACATATATAATAGAATTCAGTTCAAAAGCATAGCATATTGTAGTTGAATGCTGCTGTAATAATCTATTTCTTGTTTATTTTTTGGTTATTTAATATTTTCAGTTTTTAGTATTTTAATCTTCTTTTTATATTATATAGTATGTATGAAATTTAATTTAATTACCCAGCAGTAATCAAATGTTTATTGGTACATGCATGGTCTCATGTGGAAAAATTGATATTTAAAATTTTGTTCAGATTCTACTGAACCAAATAGTTCATATTTTCTATCGAGCAGAGTTAAAAAAAATCAGTAAATTTATTATTATTATTATTATTATTATTATTGCATTTTACTATTATATTTTGATGACAATTTATATCTGATATTATGATTTGTGAAATAATTTTTCCTAGAAAACAAGTATTTTTTTAATTCTTAAATATATGTCCATTGGTATATATATATATATCCTATAAAATAAAATAATTTTTCCTAGAAAACAATAAATTTTTAATTCTTAAATATATGTCCATTGGTATATATATATATATATCCTATAAAAGAAGAATAGAATGAGTTAGAAAATGAAATCTGCAGAGACATGGGAAAGATAGAAGGAGTAAGGAACAGAAATATTAAAGCAAAAGGACTTACCAAATAAAATAATTCTTCAAAATAAGAATTAACAGAATGAGGTAAGGAAGTACAGTGAAACCTCACCTAACGGACACCCCTCAATAATGGACACTTTGTAATTCCCCAGCAGTAATACATGGATGTGTATGGGAGCATCCCCCCTCTAAAGCGGATACCCTCAATAATGGACACGGACACTTATATTTCAATAATAACGGACAATAAAAACTAATAAAAGTATCATATTACAGCTCAAAATTGAGAGACGAACGAAAATCGTGAAAAAAATTTTTTTCCCGGTCATCCTGCTATTCGCACTAGTGACTTTGTGGTCTTGCTCACGTGTTCAAACAAAATGCACCCAACAGGCGTCGTCTACTTTGCGCTGGTCGAGGTATTTTTAAATGTTTTTATCTTCGTTTGGTTTTTTTCAAAAGTTATAGATTTTTAACTTATTTTTCTTGGTAGACGACTCCCAAGAGACAAACGAAAATCGTGAAAAAAATTTTTTTCCCGGTCATCCTGCTATTCACACTAGTGACTTTGTGGTCTTGCTCGCGTGTTCAAACAAAATGCACCCAACAGGTGTTATAGATTTTTAACTTATTTTTCTTGGTAGACGACTCCCAAAATTTAAAAAAATGTGTCAAGTATTAATAACGTATCAGGATGCATTGACGATTAAAAAAACAAAAAACAGACGATGTCCATCAACATCAGAAGGTAGGATGGCAATTTAAAAATTAGATTACAGTACAGTATTTTTTTTTAGATTAGGCTTAATAAAAAAAACCAACAAGAGTGGAACGGGTTAATTATTGTAATTCTCAGGATTCTCTAGGTTCTCTGACCCAGTTCATTGGAAGCGTACACAAGATAATGAAACATTTAAGTTAGCATGTGTGTTTCCACTTAAGCGTCGAGATAGCACCCTCGTCGTGGTAGAAGTTGATTCCAGATGTCAATCTCTGACAACTGTTACTGTACTGTAAAAGTTACAGGTTGGTCGAAATCAAAATTAACAATGAACTGTTAGTTTTGCTTTTGATTGGCTGAGTCTGTGCTGGGACATTACAGTGTACATACAGTACAGTACTTTTCACTTGGTGTATACAGTAGTACTGTAGTCAGGTGCAATCATGTCAGTGAAAAGAAAATGTTTATGCCTAAAAGAAAAAATAGAATTTAGAATTCAAGCACCCGTTCGCGTCGCGTCCATGACAAGCGCCATCTAACGAAATGATTTGCGTATATCTCGCCATCTGCACTAGTAGGGGACATAATTCTTTTGAAATGTTTACTATTATGGAAACATTTACCTCGATCTTGATACAAAATGCGATCATCGATTATGTTGAATAAGAGAATTGTAAAGTCGCTTATCATGGATAAGACGCGACGCGATTTAAACGGAAGTTTAGCGATTTAGGCCTAGTTAGTTTAGTTTTGAAAGCAAATTTCTAATTTAAGTACTCTAAATTAAAAAGGAGCATTCTGTACGTAAAATATTAACTTACTTTTTTAAATTTATTCTATCTTTTCTCTGCCATAATTTCAAAAGGTGATCGACATGTTCCTTCACTGCTCGAAAAGTTTTTTCCCGACGCTGCAACAATTTTCTGTTGGATTTCCTTCCACAGTTTCGGATCTTCATAAAGATTTGTAGCAATGACTTCATGTAAAATGGTGAGATTATCGCTGACAGAAAATCTAAGACGTTCTGCTGCCGTAACGTTTCCTAATTAAACTTCCCGCTATATCTCGAGAAATAACGTTGATTGTTAAACGTTATTCGGCATACGATAATACCGCGCACGCGCAGATAATCTTTCACGTGACTTTAACGTTTACCATCACAGCCAGAGCCGGACAAAAACTCCCTAATGTTGCTCGTTAACGTTATTTGTCCTACGGTAAGACCGCGCAAGCGCAGATGGTCTTTCACGTGACTTTAACGTTTATCGTAACGGCCACAGAACCGGGCAATTTTTAGTCATATTACTAGTAGTAAATCGGTATATAAATCAATCGCGTTTTCAGTCATATTACTAGTAGTAAATCGGTATATAAATCAATCGCGATTTTTGCAAAATATTTTTAATTATATTACTAGTATTAAATCGGTATATAAATCAATCGCGAAAACGGAACTCGGAAGTAGCTATATGAAAAAGTACTTATCACAATGAAGTATCGATACCTGTGCGGCGACGCCATCTTGAAATAACAATGTCTTGCGCGACACTTCAAGATGTAAAATTACACGAATTAGTGTTATAGAAGAGCGATTTCGTTATATGAATACGTGTTATAGGAGAGCACGTTATACGGGTGTTTAATTTAATACATCTGGAAGGGGTCGCGCAAGAATTATATTCAAACTCCTAGGCAAGAACACTTTGAATATGATGTAATTTTACATCTTGATGCAAATATATATAATATATAAATCCATTAATTGCATAAATAACTTATGGATTTCAGCATAAAATCATAACCCACATAACCGTAAGAACAATTCCCGGCGTATTTTTGGCTTTTAAAACAAAGTGTAAAACCATAGCAGTTTTCGTCATTACGATGATAGTCACATGACGTTTTACTTCACATTCAATATAGCAGCGGTACATGGTTCATTTATCAATTCTGAGGTAAATTTTTCGAAATATCTTCTGGTGCCGCTTTCGTCTATGGTTCTATTATAATTTTTGACCAGTTTGATGAGATCTGTCGAATGGTATCCAATTCCGTGAAAAGCAGAATCCAGCCAAGTTTTTCATGATTATGAACCTTTTAATTCTGCATTTCATTAATAAATATGTGAATTTTTATTTCAGTGCTAAAATAGTATGAGTGACCTTTAGTACGATTTGATGTAAAATGTACAAATTTATTCAGAATAATTTATTTAATTCTATATTACCACGATGGCCAAAATAGCGGTTCGCGAGCCACATGCGGTTCTTTGTTACTTTCAATGAGGCTTCATACCGTGAAAGTCAATAGCTAATATGAAGCAAACACCTACTTAATTTAAAGAAGTAATATATTTGTAATTTGTTCATTTATTGTAAATAGTAGTATCCATTTATCTACACGAAATAAATGCACGTGAAATATATAGAAAACAATTTTTGAAACCATTGTTAAGATTACCTGTAAAAATTGACACAGCTCTCAAGTATTTGACTCTCTGCTATGTGGCTCGTAGTGACATGAAATTTGGTTATCCCTGCTATATTATTTAACATTATTTGAATAGACAGTTGTTATATGTAATTAAACATCTTGTTTTCAGAAATCTTTCGGAAAATCGTGTAATGGGTTAAAATCACGAAATTGAAGAAATAAAGGCACGAAATAATTCTCCAGGGTGGAAGTAAAGCACGCCGTCATCTGACCGACAATTATCATAGTTTAGAAGTATCGAGGAACATCTTCGATATTCTGACTTTTCTGCTTGTTTTTAATAGAACCTGAAATGGTCTTGCCACTTAGTAATCAAACAACGATTGTAAAATAGCTTTAGATAAACTGACCTAGTATAGGGGCATTCTATGTATCTGTATTCATGAATCAATCTTTTCCCTGTATAAATACAGTACTATAATCAAGGTCGGCGCTACCATATTGGCGAACTAGGCAACCGCCTAGGGCGCAAGCCATGAAGGGGTGCAAAACTTCAAGCTATGCTTTAAACTTTACATAAATATCAAAATTAAATAGTGATATATGATTTAGGCATCGATTCCTTTTTCTTATCCCTCACACATCATACTATTTTACTATTTAACTCTTGGTTCTTTTTTGTTCCTTAACTTCTACACTAGATTTAAAGGAACTGGTAGTAAATTTTGCAAGATTGAAGGCAAGAAAAAATAAAATTTGATAAAAGCAATCAATAAGCCAAATAAGTAAGATAAATCGTTTATTCAAAAACGTTTTCAGCTCCATTTATCTACACGAAATAAATGCACGTGAAATATATATAAAACAATTTTTGAAACCATTGTTAAGATTACCTGTAAAAATTGACACAGCTCTCAAGTATTTGACTCTCTGCTATGTGGCTCGTAGTGACATGAAATTTGGTTATCCCTGCTATATTATTTAACATTATTTGAATAGACAGTTATATGTAATTAAACATCTTGTTTTCAGAAATCTTTTGGAAAATCGTGTAATGGGTTAAAATCACGAAATTGAAGAAATAAAGGCACGAAATAATTCACATTTTCACCAATTGAGAAAAATTTTTCATAAGTTTGATATTGTGAAGATTTAATTTTATCAGAATTTCTGGTTATGTGATTTTCTTTAGATTAAAAGTAAAATGAATGGCAAGTAATACATCAAATCACAGATTTTTCTTAATAATTCTGACAACACTCCTTTAAGAGTTAAATACTTTAGAAATAATCTACATAGCAGTAAAGTTGTTCCCTCAATATTTACTGAAGGAAATAACTTTTATTAATTAAAAAAAAAAAAAAACAGGATCATCTCTGAAGATCTACAAATCCAACTTACAGTCTTAAATGTCACCACATGTCTTTCCTGCTGGCATATGGAATGCGAATGTGATACGCATTAGATACCTTACTGGAATGCTGGATTGAAAATTATGGGTATACTTAGGATATTTGTTAGAAATAAGAATTTTTAAAATAATGTTAGAATGAATATATATCAATGTACAGTAAAACCTCGATTTTACGGACTATAGGGGGCAAGACTAGTCCTTAAAATCGGAAAATCCATAAAATTTTTTTATAAACATTAATTAGCATTTTCAACATACCTGTACGATTATGTGTTTTTTAGGGTAAGTTGTTAAAATAAAAATGATGCATTATGCAATAAATGAGTGCTATGCAATACAGTACTGTAGACAGTTTCTGCAAATATTGTATTAATATTATTTATTTTATTTTTTGGGATGGTGCCCGTAAAATCGAATTTTACTGTGTTTTGGTTTCAATATTTATTATATAAAATCTGAATATAGTATGAATGGCATAGAAAGCATTTGAGTGCAATGGCAATGAAATACTTGATCAAATAAAACACAACAGCAAGCTTACTTGTCTACCCATCATCAGTGGTTGGTACTTTACTGATGGTGGGTAGATAACAAATGCTTTAATAAAAATTATTTTGGCTCAAAAAAAAGCTTGCTGCAGTTTTTTAGTTGTATTAATTGAACCAAGACTTGTTTAACTTATGAAGATACTCGAGCAATAAAATGATGGCAATATGATTGTATTTTGAATGATGAAATATAATGTGGATTGAAAAGGAATATTATAGATAAAGTGGGCAAATTAATTCTCAAGTGAATTAATTGTGGAATGAATGACTAGTATAACTGATAGTGATTGTATCCGATCCAGAATGTTTGAATGGCAAGTGCAGGAGGAGGAAGCCAAGAAAAAGTGAAGAGAACAAGTAGATGGGTGTGAGAGAATATATTGATATGAGAATATGAATAAGGCTGGAGAAAGAGATGTTTTTGCTGATTTGCAGTTGAGTCAGCACAACAAGTATCCAACTGTACACATGATGATGTGACCATTTGGCATACAAGTGTCAAAATGATTTTGCTGTTAACAAGTGCTTCCAACTATATACACAATGCTGCAAATCACTTGGCATATCTGCATCATGACCAATATGACTACATGCCACACAATATTTTCAACATTGACCTATTTTCCCTTTCAGCCAAGGAACAATATGGCAATAACAAATAGAGCACTAACGGCAGTAATGAATTCAAAACTCTATTTGAAATAAATAATTTCAAATAGTTTTGAATTCACTACTACCGTTAGTGCTCTTTATCTGTTATTGGGGTTAGTCAGTGTTTTAGGCAGTTTATATTTCTTGTTTTATCTGAACAATATGGCACAATAACATGGTAAAAATGTAATTGCTGTACTCTAACTGCAGAAATTTTTGATTCAGATTTTTTGTTAAAAAAAATTACCTCAGTCTAAATTATTTTTGTAAACTACCACTTCAAAAACAGTGCTATCTGAATACTCATCCTAAAAAATAGAAGAGTATGCATGCAGCAAAAAGCTTATACAGAGTGGGGCTGTGCTGCTTCAATGTCCATGTGTATGTGGTACAACTGAATAATGAGAAATGACATGCTGACTCAGTTGTCAATTCAGTTGCTGAGTCAGAAAAAAATATCAATAAGTCAATTAGTAAAATTGGAATTAGGTTTTTGATATATGAATAATGATGTCTGAAAAGGTAATCTATATATAAATAAAAAACATGGTTTTTGTTGTAATAGTTAAATCTGAAAATTTTTTTTAGGTTTAAAAATGTTTTAAAAAATTTTATATAAAGAGATGAGCTGGTGTATGAAAATAGCTGAAGAGAGCATAAGGATTTGCCGAAATGCATATGAAAATAGTAATATTTCAGTTCATCAGAAATTTGAAAGATTTAATAAATTTTTAAAGATGTTTAAGTTTCTGTGGTGCAACGGCACTGTTAACCATAGCAAAAAGAAAAAATATCCTGGTTGTTGAATGTTTTCATTCAATAGATTGGATAGACTTCAAAGTTGAATTAAATGTGAGAAAAAAATCTCTCTCTGGTCTGAGAGGTGTATTTATATGAAGGAAGCTAATATAGGGTATAGGAATAGATGCGAATTCTTTCCAATAAGTAGTAAATAAGAATTTTTCTTTCTTTCTTTTCTTTGAATACTGCCATCCTCTCATTAGAATATAGACATGATGTTATTGTTGTAGATAACTTTAAATAATCCATTGATCACTATATTCATCAGACAGAAACTTTTGTAATTTTTTTTTAGGATCATCTCAAAGATATATAAGTATACTGAATTATTTAATTGTACAAGGCAGAAATTCAAATGAAAATTAAAATGCTGTTAATAGTATTAGATACTATATTAGACATAATTAACCGTATGTATGTTTTATATAAAGCCCACTAAATGATTTCTTATTATATGTATGAAAATTAGCATTATATTGCAAAAACGGTACATTCACAATACTGTTTTAATAGTTTTAAAACTTTGAAAAATAAATAAGAAGTTTGACAAAATTACCAAAGAATTAATTATATATTGATAGTTATTATTTTGTTTGATAGTTTTTGCTATAACTAATCCTTTTATTGTTAATTTTATAACATCATATGTCAATGACTATCATCATAATTAAGGCTTCTTGAAGTTTACATACGTATTTTTACCATTAATTAGAATAAAAACGATTTTAAAACCAGTTATATATCTATATAAGAAATAAGAACTATAGTAGTAAACATTCAACATTTTTTATTTATATTGCACAAAATGAATAATATAAAATATTCGGGAATCGATTATTGCAGTGCTCGAAATTGGGTTAGGGTTGCATTACCATCCGTGCATTTATCGTGCGTGGAAGGACGAACGCATTACTCGAACGGAAGGGTGATCGTTCCATCGCTCCAGGTCCACACCCATCTCGCTATTGATTGGTGTTTGTATTATTGCCTTGGTGTCTGCAGTAGAAACGGCGAATAGGTTTTGATTTATATTTACTATAGATTGTATAGAAATTTCAATATTGATTAAAAGGAATTTACGAAGAAATAATTAACGATCGCAGAAAATCTATGATAAGGATATTTTTGTTTAGAAGTGAGTGAATGCTTAGCACTAACAATGGCGGCCCTTGCTATCCGATAGAGATAGAGAAATAGTTCTGCTCAACTGAACTGAAATCGTGAGATTGGAGGTAAGAATTATTTTTATGCGCAACATTTGATTTATTATTTTAATTTATAAATTAAATATTGAAATACATTTAGAATTTATCAGTAGTCCTAGTTAAAGCTTAATCGTTTTTTCAAGATATTTTAAGGTAATAAAACTAAAACGAAAACAGATATTTTAACTGAAACAATATTTAAGTATAATTGTAATAAAAGTCGATGAATAATTCAGATTCATAATCTGCATTTAATAAATATTATTCGATTTAAAAAGAAGGGGGTTTCATCGACCTTATTTAAACACATGCATTATAGTATACGGTATAGTCATTCCCGGAAATATCCACCCAATATTAAGAGGATATAATTTACTATGAAATTTGGATTACATTGTTATTAAATTAATATACAGTATTACGTTTTCATCTAACAAAAAAAATTCAAAAAAATAATTTTGCCATTAAAGTGTTGAGTTAATTTAAATAATCAATTTAAATTATTCTAAATATAATATATACACATTAAAGTCAATTAAAATGGTAAATTTCAAATTATCTTCTGTATCAATATATTGATATGTATTATTGCAGTTCATTATCTGAACTTAAGCATAGTTCTTTGTAAGTATTGGAAAAATTCATTACAATATTATTCAATTTATAGGTAAGGCATCAATATAAATTATAATTAAGATAACTAATTATAATTGCTACAATCTGCTTGCATTAAATGTTTTAATTTATCAAAATATAATAATATTACCTAATAAAAAGCATTTAAGAGGAAAAAAAAGATTAACGATGCTAAAAGATAAATTTTAATCAGAAAAAAAGTGTTATTTGATCAACAATTGCTGACCAAAATATTTGTTTTCTTATTGAAGTTTATCTTTTAACATAATTAAAATTTTTCAATACTCACAATTCATCTTTTATATATTAATTGTAATTTAATTACATTTAGAAATGTATTCTGTGGAATCACAATAAACAAAAAACACATTTATTTGCATCCATTTAAAAAAAAAACTAAATTCAGCAATTCAATGACAGATTTTCAAAAATCAGTTGTTTTGTATTATTTTGAATATTATCATAGCTTTGTATTATGAACAGTTGTGATTTTCAAAATAATAGTTAATATTTTCAGTAATTTAATTTTTGACATAAGTTTTCATAAAATTTACCTATAATATGACTGCATAAATCAGGGTATCAAACCTTTCAGCTTTCTTTGGCCACATTTGAAGGAAAAAAGTTGTCTCGGGCCGTACATAAAAAATACTAATTCTAATGATAGTTTTTAAACAAAAATGTTAATAAATAATGTATAATATATGATATTCACTGTGACAAATAATCAAAAATGTCATAACATAATAATCTTTTGACTTCTTTCCGTTCGGAAATTTTTTCAAATCATTGAGCAGATCAAGAAGTTTTAATCACTGACATAAGAAATATATTAGGAAATTGAAATAGGAATTATAGATAGGTACTTAAATAATAAAAACTTCATTAATTTCATTAAATATATAAAAATCTCAAAATAACAGAAAGGAGGAAGTTCATAATTTTATGGTGGGCTGCATTCATTACCACACTGGCCCGGGTTGGACAGCCCTCGCATAAACAAAAAATAATTTTTAATTAAATTTTTTTTAATTTTTATTGCATTTTAAATTAGATATGCAGATAGGTTAATCCTCCTTATATATAAGAAGATTAAGCAATCTGCATTCTATCTTCAATTCTAGGATACACTAAAATGTATATATATATCCTTTAGTGTATCGTAGAATTCCAAAGTTGCCTGAAAGTGATCTTTGAAATAGATTTAGAAATTTTTGAAAAAGTTCTGAATGAATATAATTTTGTTAAAAATATAAAACTAAAAACATAAATCTTTTATTTAATCTCTGTCATGTACAGAACACACAATCATATGCATTTTGGTAATCAGAATTTAAAAGTATTTAAATTAGCTTTTTAAAACATCAAATATACATTATTTTCACTTTACTTTAGAGACTGCATTTCTAATTTTAAATTAGTATATAAAAGATTCATAATTAAATCCTTATTAGCCATAATTAAATGATTAGGATTAAATATAATAATAAAAGATTTGAAGTATGAATGATCTATTAAAAAATTTTCTAATTGTAAATATAAAAGGAATTTATAATTTAATTTGTAAATTTAAGAAATTTAAATTTATTAAACATTTAATGTTTGTTCCTAAATATATAATGAATGCAGAATTTTAAAATCTTACGGCCCCGCACCCACATGCAATTATCAGTCGGTCAACTGTTTAATTGCAGGAGTGAGAACAAAGCATTCCTATTGTTTAATGTGCCTACAAAAGAGTTGCTAATGGGTGCAGTCTCATAGGAGTCATTTGTTCTCACTCCTGCAACTAAATAGTTGACCGACTGATGATTGCATGTAGGCACAGGGCCTACTTGTTTGAAAAATAGTATAGCACAATGGATTGTTTTGGATTTAGATGTATTTCTGTCCAAATGTATTTATTGTTTCTCTGAATGTATTGTATTTGTATATTTAATTGATTCATTAAAGATCGAAAGTTTTTTGATTTTAATTTAATGTAACTGCTTACTTGCATAATTTTCATTATGCTATATTGAAAATTATAAAGATTATATGGTTGCACAAACAGCAATAAGAAAATATCACTGAATAGTTTTCAAACTGACAAATAACTGCCTTTTTCTCATATAAAACCAATAGAAACTAATAGCACTTATAGCAGTAAATAAACAATTTTTATTTAATCAACAATTGTTGATCGAATAAAAACTGTTTATTTACTGCTATAAGTGCTATTAGTTTCTATTGGTTTTAAATCACTGAATATCAAGGCAAATTTGATATTCAGTGCCAATGGGCTTAGTTTGTATTTATATATTAGGCACCAGATGGAAGTTGTAATCAAACTGCATAAGATGAGTTACAAAAGGAAAACTGATTCCCTGAATGATGTATTTTACAATTCAAATTGAAATGTTGTCTTAAATATTTTGATGCAACTTCAAAAAAACTAAACCAAACCTAAAACAATGCAAAGTATGGTCCGGTTATATAGGCAATCTCTGGCTTAAACATTGATTTGACATAGTAGATTTATACTTGCATAAAGTTTGTTTTAGTTAATGAACTGTGCTCAAACCCAGACTCCTCTTGAAAAATTAGAGGTTTGGGACTCTGAATTGAATCTGGATCTCAAGATGATTGACTGTTTTATCATGTGACTTGTGTATTTTTTAATATAACAATTTTTCATGCTGTGTCTTTGTGACCAAATAGTACTATATAACATATGCTACAATATACAGGTAATGATTTATATAAGGTTTTGCAGATCAATCCACTTATGTAATTTGGATCTTCCTGTATTAAATACTTACTTTTATGTAACAAAATAAATCTAAGTTTATAAGACCTGTAATGACAAAAAATATCTTTACAAAAATTCAGACTTGTATACCTCTTCATCTGCATAGAGAAAGGTGAGCATTAACAGAAAAGAGAGAACTGTTTAATAGTCAGTTAGGAAACAATATAAGTATAAAAGGGTAATACACTTATTGCCTGGCTTGCTTTACTGATTGCATAAAACTTGCATATTTCAGAATTGTACGATTTGAAATACATCTTATAGCAGCGATTTCCAAACTGGGAGGCACACACTAATGCAAAGGAGCTGCGAAAAGTTTGACAGAAATGTAATATTTTGTAATATAAGATATATACTATATAATAGATGACACGCTTTCAAGTGCATAGTTTATAAAACGGCCGCTAGAACAACTAGCAACAATAACTAATAAAAATATCATCATCAAATTCAAACATCAGTGAGAGGATGCTGTATCAACTATTATTTGTTGTTATAAAAAGAAATTAATTTAAAAATGATTATCAATTTTGTTAATACAATTCAATATGATTACCAATTACGTTTTATTTTTTCTTTTTTTGTATTATTAAAGTTTTGCCATGAAACAAATGTCTTTATTACTTTTATGAAAGAATGAAATAAGGGGGTACCAAGATTAGATTATTTTTTAGGGGAGGTATAGTAACATACTGGTAGTTTGGAAACTACTGCCTTATAGAAATAAGTGCTATCAACTTATATGCATCTCTCTACTCTTATTGCCCTCTGCTGTGTGCATATCCTTGCAAGCAAACAAACTTTCAGCAGGATAAAATTTATTGAATACTTACATAATAAATAAGAGCTCTTAGGCAGGATAATATACTTTAACATAAATTTAATAGACTAGAATTTAATACACTGTAGAAGAACTTTTGATTATAAACAATCCTCTTCAGCTACTTTAAGTCAACGAACTAAACCATTTATTATTATCCTTATTTATTATGTAAGTATTTAAAAATGTGGCAGTGTGAGATTTGTTACATTTCTGTTTTATTGAATACAGGCAAAACATTAGTTTAATAACATTTTCAGCTTGTTTAGTCCTTTCTAATTGACAGATACAATTTAAATATAAATAAGAATATAAGCATGCTAAATTTTTTTTCTAATGATCTTATATTTTTTATTATTATTATTTGTTTAATTTGTATTTTGTCAACTGAAGTCTGAACAAGCTGAAAATTTTATTGAATTATAAAGTTTAATTATATTCAATAAATTTTATTGTGTTGAAAGCTTGCATACTGTCAGTTAATTATTAATTTTAATTTAAGCTTAAATCTGCAACTACTATTATATTAATGTAACTTATATCAAAATAAAAAAAAGTTTGGTTATGTTATTAATTTTATTATATCATTATTATAAGATTATAAGCAATAATTATTAATATCACTTATTTTTATTTTGTATAACTTTATTTTAATCTCAAAAAGTATGCCAGTCTCTGTGCTTTCGGAATCAATGCTGTGAATATAAAATCTTTATAATTTACTAATATAAAACAAATGATTATTTTGAAAAAAATAAAATTTTAATATTTATTAAAATAGTTTACATTCAAAAATAATTCACTAGGAATCATTTGACTTTTTATTGATCCTTGATTTGTCTTCTGGTTTGTTTGTATTGCACTGTATAAGTTTCATAAGTACTAATGATCAAGATCAAATAATCATTTGACTGGATATGTAGCTAATTGGGCAATTTTGTAATAAACTCATCATTTGAAGAAAATTTTTGTTCTTGTAATGCTATTCTGAAAGCACCTAAAAGATGTATACAATGGCTCAAATTTCAGTTCTTGAATACATTTGTTTTTGCAGTGATATGGATGAGTTGTTTTCAAGCAAAAAATTATTCCCTTTTAAGAGATTTCAGTACTACTATCACTTAATTTGCAGCTTCATTTTGTTATATGTTACAATGTCTATTACTATTCACTTTTTTTTTATCTTTGAGTGTGTAATAAATCATAATTTTCTCTTCCATATTTAAAGAAAAAATTGGCATTACCTTCTCTGGAAAGTGGAACTTTGAATTTTCCATACAAGATGACAGCAGGTGTTTCTGCACCATAATTTTTTACTTTATCACATTAATTAAATAGTCTCTATTTTATCCCATTCAAATACAAAATTGAGCCATAGATTACTGTATTTGTATAAACAGCAATATCACATTCATTTTAAAGAACTAATATATATACTGAAATGAAATTAATAATAATAGTTAAATCTGTGAGTGGTGTTTTGTATATATAAATTGTTTCACCAAGAATCAGTCATTGTTGCCACTTAACCAAGAAATTAAAAATTCTTCTGTATGAACTTTCCCTTGTGTACTTCAGCAATAGTTATGACACCACTGTAATCATAGTTAATTACCCTTAAAAGTAATATAACTACTATCAATAGTTGATATTGATACTATCAAATTATGATTTATGATGATATAAGCTGATTTTTTGACCATGATATTACATAATTTCTGTATTGTAGTAGACTATAATGCAAGTATTTTTTCCATTATTTTACTGTAATACAATAATTTATATGAATTTAAGTTAATTCTTCTAGAAATGTTAATTTTTTAAATATTAAGGAGCTCCTATGATGGAACTTTTATATTATATTGTTTGAAAAATATTTAACATTGAAAATGTTGTATAAAAATCTTAGGTCATCAAAAATACTACTATTGCTATTTATGAAAACAAAGATAATGATATCTTACTTAAAAGATAAAATTATTATTTAATTTCATGCAAATATGTTAATTTTTCTGAATTGTCTTCACATTTTTGAAATAGTTTTATAAAAATTATTTTTATGTCTAAGAAAGAGTTTTCCTAACTGTGTGGCATGCCTTCCACTGGGGTGCTAGTCTATTGCAAGGAGATGCATAAGAATTAAAAACAGCATTTTTGAGACAAACAAAAAAAATAAATTCAAATTGTTTTTGAAAAAATGAATCAGCAAAAAGGTTATAAATACATATGTCCATGTATGCAGAAACTTTCTGCTGTAGCTATTTTAAATACAAAATATCAGTCTCGTTTAATGATTGAAAAAGAATTGAGTAACGATATCTTCAATGGCATCCTGATTTGAGAGAATTTGTGCTGAAAAAAGCTCTCATTGCATTAAATATTTATCATCATCAGCATTTCTTATTTCATCTACTGCTGGATATATGTGTCTCTTCCTTTTGTTTCTAGATGTACCTATTTTTTGCAATCTGCATCCATTGGGAACCAATTACCTTTCTTATATCATCTCTCCATCATTTGTATTCCCTGCCAGGATATCTTTTTCCTTTCCTTGGTTGCCACTCTGTAATTATTTGTCCGTCAGTTATCAATGTATTTTGCTATGTGGCCTGCCCAATGCCACTTACTGCTTCTGTTACTAGTATGTCTTCTACTTTTGGTTTGTTCTCTTATTCATATGTTAGTCTTGTGGTCCCTCCTGGTGAATCCATGTATCTTTCCATGAAAAATGGAAAAAAAAAATGGAACAGAAACTAGCAACAACCCAATTCTTTGGGTTGTTGCTAGTTTCTGTTCCATTTCCTTTGTAAGGTCATGTTTCACAGCCATATATCATTACTGGTAGTATGCACATGTTAAAGAATTTCTTTTTGAGGCATAGGGTATCTATTGTCCCTTAGGAACTTACTTTATTGATTGCAGGCATGCCATCCCAACTGCATCCTATGTTGAATTTTTTTCCATCTCTTCTCCTTATGTTGTGATTACTTGGCCTAAATACTTGTATTTTCCACCCTTTCAATTGCATGACCTTCTGTCATTACTGGTTGTTGGTTTACTTCTGTGTTGAACATTATTTGTGTGTTCTCGTACTTCATTTACCATTCTATTTTCTCACTTTGTCTTCAGGTCACTTAGCATTTCTTGCAGTTCATTTGGTATTTGAGCGAACAGTATTATGTCGTATCCAAATCTCATGTCGTTGAGATACTCTCCATTGACGTTTTTTCCTTTGATTTAATATTATGTCGTGTTAAAAATTATTATACCATAATAAATATATATTTTTTATATATAAGAACTTTATTTATACAAAATATAATTTATTGTTTTGTAGTATTGAATTGTAAACAGAAAGTATTTATAAAATTAGACTGTTATAAAAATGAGGGAATGTACCAATTTTTTATGAAAAAAGGGGCTCAGACACAAAGTTTGGAAACCACTGGTCTAAGATATTAGATTTAAAATAATAGTTTAAAAAAAATCTTTTTATATATTCATAATTTTTTTTTTTTTTGTAGCTTTGTATTTCAAAATTCTAAAATGAACGAATTAGATACACTAAGGCAAGAAGCAGAAACTTTGAAGAATGCAATCAGAGTAAGTGAAATTTTAATTTGTATGTTCAATTGTGGTATGTGATTATTTTTTTATACATTTTTTAAAAGTAAAATTTTTCACTTATTATTAACAGAAATTATTTTTAGATGGAATCAATGATTCTATATGGAACAAAGTTTGAAAATACGATGTTATTTAAGTAATGTTGAATGTAAGCTATTTTAATAATGATTATTGCCAGAATTGTTCATAAATATAATATTTCATCTTTTTTATCTTTGTTATAATATGGGGAAAATACAAAAATAAATCCATAATGCATTACAATAAGTTAGCTACAGAAATCTTGCAAAAGAGTGTCTCTACCCTTTTTCTTACTCTGAGAAACAATACCATGCATATTAGTGGGTGGGTAAGTTCTATAATCTCTTGTGTCAGTATTATAAGATCAATGTGATGTGATAGGCAATCTTATTCTTGCTGGTTAATAAGCCATAATTCGCACAAATGCACTCCGCTACTTTGTTCTGCAAAACTTCAAGCTTTGGTCACTTTTTTGGTCTATTCTCTATTTGGCCATTGATTGTCAGGCGCATTGCAAATTGGCTGGCCAAAGCCTGAAATAGTTGTAAATTCTAGTGTATTTTGTGCTTTGGCCAAAGCCCAAAATATGTCTGATATCTAGCCAATTTGCAAATTCTTGATTTGGCCAAATCTAGAAGTGGCCAACCATTTTGTGAATTGGCTAGATGTCAGACATTGGCCATAACACATACCTCATTGTCAGAAGTGCAAATTGAAGTCCAAAATCAGCTACAAAATAATCATCATGTAATTTCTAAATATTCAGAACTATCTGAAAATGCACAAATTGTCAATCAGAAACACTATAGAGATTGCTATATTTCCATTTAATATTATTTGATGATATGTGCATTAGCAGCAGCCATATTTACTAATAAAAAAAGACTGATTTGAATATTCCTAATCTTATTTATGAAGTACTCAGTAAATTAATATTTTGAATCTATTTAAATATGAGTATCTGCATACATATGCATATTTTCAATATTATTATTTGAGAAGAAATAAGCATTTTGGAAATAAATATGATGTATCTAGTCACTGACATAGGACATGCTACTAGTGCAAAGAGGACACAATATAACTACTTTATATTTTTTCAATTGTATTTATGCATTATCCAATATTTAAATACATATTTAGAAATATTAATTTATGTGCAATCATACATATGTACATATTTTTAAGAAAAAAAATTGAGAGCATCTAGTAAGATAATGATTAGACATGTTAGACTAATAACTGCTTCTTCTTAGTTATAAGTAATATACCAAAAACAAGCATTTTCAACAGTTTAGTTTATTTAAGAGTAACTAATGCTTTTGGCTCTCTGCCATCTTCAGGCTACAAAAAGCATTTTTTACAAAAATTTACAAAAAAGGATTTTTTTTTGTAACCTGAATATTGTGGCTAGCTGAAAATGTTATTTTAGTTTATTTAAGAGTAACTACTAAAAGTACTTGTTTTTGATATTATTACTTATAAGACCATGATTTTTGTTAGAAAGAAATATGGTGACTGACATGAAGGCATGATGGGAATATAGGAAAACTGAGTTGATAAATCTCATGATCTTGCAGAAATTTTCCAATTTTTGATTGTTCTATATATAAGGTGATTCCCTTTCAAATTATTTTTTTAAGTGAATTTCTTTATAACATGCAATACCATGTAAAACATTCTACAAATATTTTTGCATTGAAATAAAATGGTTAACTGAAGATTTTTGTGTCACTAATTGCTGTTATAAGTACATATTGTTATAAGTAGGACTGTTATAAGTCAGAGATCCCCAAATATGTTTTTATTTATTATAAGCATTGATATTTCATATAGAACTAATTTTTTGTTCTGATTTGAATTAAAATAAATATTTCAGACTTCTATTATGGCTGTTGAATTTAATGGTGGAGTTGTAATTGGTGCTGATTCAAGAAGTACAACAGGGTAAATCTTGTATGCTTTATTTTGCATATATCTACAAATGAATAAAAATTTTACTTATTTTATATTATTTTCAGAGTGTATGTAGCAAATCGGGTGTCAGACAAATTAACTCGCATTACTGACTACATCTATTGCATTCGTTCTGGTTCAGCTGCAGATACTCAGGCTATTGCTGATATTGTTAGATACCAAATTTCTCTTCATGAGTAAGTATTTTATTAATATATATAGGGTAAATATGCATTCTAATATTTATTCCATTCTCTGTCATTCAAAATCCTGATAGTTCAAAATACAGATTTCCCTGGAGTCATGTTTCAGATTATAAATAGGACAAGAAAAGTTAAAAGTTCAGTATAAAACAATGTTTGTGAAAATTTAATCTAAATTAATTTTATATATGAAATAGTATATTTGTAATTATGTATATTGCTCTGTCTAAAAATTTAAATATTTGAAAAAAAATGCATTTGGGAGATTCATAAACTGTGTAATGCTATTTTGAACATTTTTTATAAAATCATTTCCCTTTCATCATTTTTTGCCACAACAAGCTTGACTCCCCTGGAGATCCTTCCCTTCTACTTAGAATTTTTCTTAAATTTTACATCATAAAAGATACATTTAAAATAAAACAGGAATTACATTGTTGATTTGTTACATATATAGTAATACCCCAAAGTTACGCAATAGGTGGGACCGAAGAAAATCGCGTAAGTTGAATTTGCGTAAATTGGGGTACAACTTTGCATATAAATACATATAAATTTGGTTTAATTGGGGACTAACAAAAACACTAGTTTAAAAGAAAAATATTTAATAAAATTGCAGTTCAACTAACAAACACAATAGTTTAGAAGAAAAATATTTAATAAAATTGCAGTTCTTTATACACATTAATACAAAATATGCAAATTTTAACAACAGTTAAAATTTTGATGATGATAGTTCTCAGGAAGAGCACTCAGTTCTTTTCCTAGGGCTTTTTAAGGGTTTAAAAACATAACAAAACAATCTTAACTTTTCGTCAAATCGTAATCGTGCACATAGAGTTCGTACGAAACATGTGCAATGCATACCACAGCAAGATAGCATGCAGCAGTGTTGCCAAACGAAAAAATCAAGAACTGCGTAACTCTGAGTTTGCATAAGTTGGGGTATTACTGTATTCTTTAATTTCCAAATAAATCTTCAAACAACCAGATATAAATGTCTTAGAACTTTATAATAAATGAATCTCCAACTATGTTAACTTTTTCCACTCGACCTCCTAGATATTCTAGACATGCGTGCTCCGTCTTGCGCTCCAACTCCTTCATATTCTAGACAACCAATCTCCAACTATGTTAACTTTTTCCACTCGACCGCCTAGATATTCTAGACATGCGTGCTCCGTCTTGCGCTCCAACTCCTTCATATTCTAGACAAAATTTAAAACCCAATAACTTCGTTACTTTTGCTTAAATCGAGAAAAAATGGTTAAAATCTCAAATTCTATCTTAATTTTGCGTAAATCGAGAAAAAATGGTTAAAATCTCAAATTCTATCATATATTCGTAAATCGAGAAAAAATGGTTAAAATCTCAAATTCTATCATATTTTCTGCTCCAATGACTTGATAGCCAAGACAAAATTTAAAACTTAATAACTTCGTAATTTTTGCGTAATGGTAGCCAAGACAAAATTTAAAACTTTTAATAACTTCGTAATTTTTGCGTAAATCGAGAAAAAATGGTTAAAATCTCAAATTCTATCATATTTTCCCATATATCTGTCATATTTAACCAAAAATTTGATTTTATGTTGATATTTTAATAAGTTTTTAATTAACCCTTTAATTCCAATTTAATCCGAATCAATTAATACATTTGTGATCTTTGGACCCCCAAAAATTCAAGAACGGATTGTCCGAATTTGTCTGACTTGCTCTATCATGTTCCATATTTCCTTCTTAATTTATTCTTACTTCTTTTCTATAGATATCTTGATCCAGTAAATTATAATTTGGGAACATTTGGCCCCTTGTAAATAATATGATTTTGCTGTTTTTCCACACACAAACTAGTTTTATTTAAAAAAATATAAATTTCTATTTATCAGAGAAACAAAAAAAAATACATAAATTTTTATTTATCAGAGAAACAAAGCAACCTATACCACACTTGACAATTGACGCAGAAGTCGGCATTTCAAAATCAGCTGATTGTTTGTTTATATAACTTATTTTAAATTTAACACAAAAATTTAAATAATAAAGTAATTTTTGTGTTATCTGCAGTCGAAACAAAAGATTTGTAGACCAGGGGTGAATAATTATTGTTAAACAGCATCCATCCACGGTCAACTACATGACCTCAGGCTATGGGCTAGTTACATTATGTTGACTAAGGGGAGAGCCGTGACATCCCCTTTGTTTCTATCCCTATCCCCTTTGTTTGAAAATGCTATTATTATATATTAACTATTTTTTGAAAAATTAATGACTTAGAGTGACTAAATACAGAGAAATAATTCACCATCTGCCATTTTTAAAAGGCACTGAGACAAATTTGAGTAAAAAAACGTATAAAAAGTGATAATTTATCAAAAATCAGTGATAAAACTGGCATACAGATGGCTACGTATACAAATTATAGCAATATTTATTAAAATAAATAAATTTTCAACAAAGTCGACATTCTCATACATACTAATACTTCTTATAAAATAAAAAGTATTTATCACACATTATTTTAAGAAAATAGGAAGAAAAATGGCAAATAAACAATTATTTTAAATATTTGTTTAGTAGAATACCGTATTTCATCTGCGAGAGGGAGAATATGATTGTTTATTTACACGAGGTGTCAGATTACAATATAAATTGTCTTCATTAGTTGGAAAAGTTTTTTAGAATTATGAAGTATTTGGTATTATTAGATGCAGAATATCATTAAGAATGTAAATATATAAACATTTTTTTTATCCGATGCCGAAATCATGAATAATTTGAAAAATTATATATTGTTTACATATGCTAATTAGGCCTAATTGCATTCGTATTTTTTTTCTCTTATTCTTTTGGTCCTTAATCTAAAATTAAAAAACGATATCAGGAGACAAAATCCTTTGGAGAACAAAATCCAATTTTTTCGTGCCAAAAAATTAAAGCAAAATATCGAATATTAAATATCGTATTTCATATTTCTTGGAGCGTAAAAGGGCGTGTCATTTAATGTGAGGAGCGGTAGAGTTTAATTATAGTCTTTATTTTACAAACAATTAAGTATAAACGTCTTATATTTTTATAAAAAATCTGACTACGCATTTTTTAATCATACTAATGTAAAATTCTATTTTTAGAATGTGATGTCACAATTTGCATGATTTCTTCCCCTATGTAATTACAAACATAATGCACTCACCACCTAACAGCATGATTAGTGATTGTGCTCGAGATTCTCGTCTCCAGAAATCTTGAGATTTACAAGAAATTTCGTTCCTGATTCTCGAAAAAAATTCTTATAAATTTTGGGAATTAAAAAAAATTCTTTGAATTTGTATCCTAAAAATTTCATAGCGATAAATTATTTTGGCCCTCTTTTGGTCAAGTAACATCTTCAAATCAATAAACTAGCGAATAGGTCATATTTATTTGCATCACTTCTACTAACTTTATATTTCAAAAAGAAAATTATCTGAAACTAATCACAAAATAATACTTAAAATATTCATTTAAACCTAAAATAACACATAGATCAATAAATTGTACAGAAATCATTCATTTTATTGCAAATTTAAAGATTTCTATTATTGTAGACCTTCCATGTTATGCCATAAGCAGATTTGTGATGACATTTACCTTACAAAGCCAAAACAAATATTTGGTTTTTACCCCATTCAGCGATTCTCAGAATAACAATGACATCTAATGATATCTATGGTAAATAGGAGATATTGTGATCTGATATAGTATATCAGAGAATATGGTATAGCTAGTCCTCAATCATCCCCAAAACTCCCAACTTCAACCAATGACCAGTGATTATAGAGAAAATTATTCTTAAACATGCTAACAAAATTCCTTGCAAAACAGACATGGATGCATACAGCACAAAGACTTTTTGCCAGACTGAGTCAGAAGGCTTAACAGAGCTCCCAGCTAGAAGCATTAGCCTCGACCCTCCCATCATTATTGGGATAAACCACTATCTGGTTATATTGATCATGCCTCATAATTTATTTGCTGTTTTTGGCCATTTCATCTGTCTACCTTTGAACTGTATCATTATTAAGTGGAATTGATTTTATTATATTGTGTAGTGGATTATGTAAAACTGTATTAATTACTTCAGAAATTACAGGTAAAATTAAATATTTGCCATTTGTGAGGTTTTCCTGTTTCAGCAGTTAAAAGTGAAATATTGTAAAAGGTGCAAACCACCATTATTTTGTTGGGAAGAGCATGCAAAAATATTTGATAATGTTGGTCATTACTCAAATTTGTCATGAAGCTTTTGAAAGTGAGACAAGCCATTATTCATGTTATCTGGATGAATCCTTTTTAAATGTTCTAGTAAAGAGATTTTATGGTCTCATTTGAAATTTGAATGCTTTCACAAATTAGGCACATTGGTTTGATTGTTTTTTGGTGCTTGTATAAAATCATATTTCAAATATTACACACACTATTGCCTACATTTCTTCTTTGATTATTGTGAATTTGCCATTATTTTTTTTTAAAAATAAGTAGTAATAAATAAAATAAATTACCGAATATACTTGTGTATAAGCCGAGGTTTAAAAAAAAATAAGTAGTAATAAATAAAATAAATTACCGAATATACTTGTGTATAAGCCGAGGTTATGGTATCAATTTTTGAAGTCGCGCTAATCGAGGCCTATCTGTATAACCAATTCTTTCTTCTTCCAGATAAAAGAAAAGTGTCTTTACACACGGGTTAAAACTAATAAATATATTTTGGTTTTAGTATTTAGCATCCATTATTTGGATCCTGCCATGTCTTTTGTCCCAAAACGTATTTCCAGGGTTGTGGGAGATTTAGTGATTGTCTTTCGTTAATTACTTCACCATTTTTACTTCCTTTGTTTATTTTAATTTCTTCAGTTATTGCCAATTCTTTTATGTCATCCACCCTTTTTATCACTTTCACCCTATTCTAGTTTATTTTAACTTCATATTCGTATGCTCTTCTTGATAGCGCTGTAGTTAAGAGTCCTTTCTTAATGTCAGCCTCATGTTCATTCAGTCTGTCTTTGAGGTTTCTTGCAGTAGCCCCGATGTACACTTCCTTCTTTTGTTTGTTGATATTCTCTAGGGGGATTTCATATACTCCTGTTTGTTTATGCCCGCTGTATTTATCTTTTACGTTTTTTAGCAAATTGGAGATTGTACTAGATCTTTTGTATGCCGGCTTCTTCTTATTCATCTTAATGGCTTTTTGTACTGTTCTATATTTTCCTAATGCATCTGATATTACCTCATAACTCTGTTCCGTTGTTTGGATATTACCGGTGCTGTTCTGATTTTGTTCGACCCATCTACTATCTTCTTTTCTTTCTCTATTTATCTTTATTTCTTTAAATGTTTTGTTAACTAGCTGTTTCGTATATCCGTGTTTTTCTGCTATTCTAGTGATAATTCTCAGCTCTTCTTCTAGGAATTCCTCAGTGCTGCAGTGTGTTAGCGCTCTATAGAGATAAGATTTATGGCAGCTTTTTTGTATTTCCATCTATCGTTAGACCACTTCAGGATAATCACTTCGGTGTTTGCAGGTTTCCTGTACACTTTCGTTTTGATGTTATTACTCTTGTATATTATTTGTACATCTAGGAAGTGTATTTTATTTTCTTCTTTCTGTTCCAGAGTAAATTTTAAGCCATAATCTTGGGTGGAGAAGCCTCTCTGCAATTCTTTAGACATATCTTTTGAGCCCCAAATGACAAACACATCATCTACGTATCTAACGTATAAAGCCGACTCTTCTATTATATTGTGCTCTGTCGTTTCCTCGATTGATCTTAGCACCAGCTCTGCAAGGATTCCTGCCAGTGGGCTTCCTATAATTTATTGCATGTATATATCCACTGTATTTTTATTTTTTATATTTTCAGATTTCAATATTTAAACTTTGTAGTTAATGTAACATCATAAATCTTTTAATTTTCAAATATTAAAGAATTTGAATATTCGATCCAAGTTCTATCTTCTGGAATTAAACAGTAATCGAATGTGTAAGCTGATGAGGGCATACTATAGCCGAAAACGTTACTGAAAATAAAGTTTTGTGTGTGTTATATGATAAAGTGGCCTGCTCGTGTGTGCTAGTATTAAGGTTCTTTTCAATTATAGCCTTTAAAAGCAGTTAAAAATTCATACGCATGTATAAACCCCTTATATATTTTTTATCTGTATATAAATTTGAACTATAACAGTATTTTTTTTGTTCAATCGAAATATTTTAAATATATCAATGTAAAAATATACTATTTTGTGATTATTAATTTTATGAAAATAATTACCATAATTAAAAATTTATAATTTATGAATTTTTAATAAGTAGAATTGAAAACATCAATACTAACTTCCAGAAAATTGGATTTATTTTTTTTAATAATATAATGCAGAAGTGGGCAAATCGTGGCCTACAGGCCCTCAGAACTATTTAATGCAGCCCTCACAACTAATAGCTATAATGCCAAAAATTTTATTGATAAGTAAAATGAATACAAAATAATAATAAACCTGTTCCATATCTCAGCAATATAATTTATGTAATTTTTAGAATAGTAATAAATAATAATTCATAAGGTAAACTGTAGATGTCATTATAGTATCATATTTTTTATAAAAATAGATTTGATTAACTGTTAACCAGAGTAAATGTCATTGCATAAGAAATCATTTGCAAAATACATTCAAAATCAAATAAAATCGTATTATTGGTAAATCAGCTCAATATCCTTTGTAATTTCACAGTGTTTGTATTTAATATTTGTGCAATTTCCTAAACAGGTATGTTTTTAATTGTTGTTTCAAATTTAAAATGATTAAATTATAATTTTAATATATAATTTAAAAGAATTTCAACTCTGCTGAGCTTCTCTGAAAACTTTTCACTTTTTTCGGACTACTGGCATTATTCAAATTGATGATTCATATAACAGCCAAAGAGAGCCAATCTATTAAAAAAGTTGACTTAATTTTAACATGTTACCCTTTTATGATATTTTAGTTAACAAATGCACCCCTTAAAAAAGTTTAGGGACTTTCTATTTTGGTTACATAATTTTCTAAAAGAATTATATTACCTCAGACAGTTATTAGGTGAAGGTGGGATTTTGGGAGTTTTTTTTTGCCATTTTGTTTAATGCTCCTTTCCAGTCAGATAGATTACTAAAGAACAGGATCAGTTCCAACCACACCCATGATGGGGAACCAGATGGTGAAGGATAAGGGCCAGGATAATAATATGGTGAAGGATAAGGATCAGGATAATAATATATACTGGGCCAGTCCCAGTACCCCGAAAAAATTTTTCAATAGATGCTGGACCTGGGATGCAGCCTAAGCTATATTTCATTGATACAATATGACCCTTTCTCCCAAAAGTTTGCCCATCCCTGATTTAATGTAATAAAGAATTTTTAGAATTACATAAATTTCAGGCAATATTTGATGAAAATTTGAAAATTTTTAACTAATAAATAACCTATAATGATTGGCAAGTTTATTGCTTTATTAAGACTTAAATTCAAAGTCAAATGGAAGTAACAGGCTGTTTTTTCAATGTCATTTCATCTAATATTTTAAATAAAAGCAAACAATAAGCCAAAAAAGTAAGATAAATCATTTATTCAAAAACGTTTTCGGCTTAATATCTAAAGTAAGAAGTTTTCTTTATTCATTACTAATATTTTAATTTTTATTCCTAAGTCCAGAACTTTTTATTTACTATGCATCAAATTACTAAACACACTACCAATAAATATCAAAACTGCAACTGAGTTAATAATAAATGCTGACACATATACTGATCTGCTTCGAAAAAATCAAAATTTGATTGAAATTGAATCAATGATGTGAACTTAGCTTCAAATCTTATTAATCAAAGAACTAGAGCAGTTTTGAAAATAGCAAAAAAAAATTTTTTTCCTTTGCACACATTTCTACAGGTAAAATCATCCAATCAATATTGTTGAAATTTGGACTATAAATGCTTGTAAAATTAATTAAGTTAACAACAAATTCTGGCATAGTTGAGTCAAAGAAAGGGGAGAGATGATTGATTGTTTTCTATAAACACTTCTACGTGTTACACTGTTCAACAATTTTGAATTAAATTTAGAATATAAGTATATCCAGTCCTTCTGTGTGGCCACTCACCACACAAGTGCAAGAAGTGTGCATTTCAATATAGCAGGAGACTCAAAAAGAAAACTAGATTTTTTTTTATTTTTAAAATTCTTTTAATTAATAAAAGATATAAAATGACAAGAAAGGCAAATTCTGCTATGTTCTATAACAGCGGTTTTCAGATTTTTCATACCATATACCATCAAACTCAAAATTCAAAAACTCAGTACCACCAATAAAAATATGTCTTGCATACAAATAGGAATTCAAAATTATACACCTACCATAGGTTGAGAACCACTGTTCTATAATGTTATTACCATTATAATGTCAATACCACGTAAAAATATAGCCAGTTGTGCTGTATTGCTAATATCACAACTCTCATCGATTATACACCTACCATAGGTTGAGAACCACTGTTCTATAATGTTATTTTCATAGTGGATAACAAGTTTTATTTAGAATCACAAAACAATATTCAGAATCTGGTATATGTGTATTAGATCAAGTATATCTTTTTAAAGATGCATGCCAAAAGTTGTTAAATTTTTGCAAAAACTATTCTCACTTGCCAATCTGAATTTTAACCAATATATCAGCTCCATGTTTTGCATGTCTGAAAAATTTGCTAGTGTGCCACTTTGAACATCTGTGCTATATGTTTTCCATCCCTATATTAGATGCTTTTTACATACTTATTTATTACTTATTATTTAATTCTAAATCTGATGGATAATATGATTATTTATATATATATAAATGAGAGTGTGGGTGTGTGTGTGTGTGTGTGGGTGGGTGTGGGCGTGTGTGGGTGTGGTCTTTCACTAATAAAGGGTTCAGTTCAAACCCCAAGTCATAAAGTACCATGTATACTTGTGTATAAGCCAAGGTTTATTTCTCAAAAAAGTTTCTGAAGTGGAAGGGTTGGCTTGTACACGGATCAAAAAAAATCAACTTTTTTTTTTTTGGCTGGAGAAATTGAAGTAATAAGCAAAACCATAAGGTAAGATTCTTGATTGATTATCGAGTTTTCATGTCATGTTGTATCGGGCAGTGCGGCATCACCTATCTGATTATGATATATAGATGGAGGTTGAAGTCGGCAACGTGACACGCTTGATCGCATCGAGGCAAGATAAAATTTTATCTGATATCGTATTAAATGAATTATTACAAAATTTCCTTCCTGGTCTTCGGGAGATACGTTCAGTAAGTTATGGTTTTGTTTATTACTTCAATTTCTCCGGCCAAAAAAAAGTTGATTTGTTTGATCCGTGTATAAGCCGACCCCTCACTTCAGAAATTTTTTTTTGAGAAAAAACCTCGGCTTATACACGAGTATATATGGTATTTTGGCTTATACACGGATCAAAAAAAAATCTATATTTTTTTTTTGGCTGGAGAAATTGAAGTAATCAGCAAAACCATAACTTATTGAATGTATCTCCTGAAGACCAGGAAGGAAATTTTGCAATAATTCGTTTAATATGATGATAGGTAAAATTTTACCTTACCTCCATGCGATTGAGCACATCGCACTGCTGACTCCAACATGCGTCTATATACTGTAATCAGATAGGCGACGCCGCGCTGCCCGATATGATGCCACGCAAAAACTCGACAATTAATCAAGAATCTTACCTAGGATTCATATTTGAGTGAAAAAATAAACCGCTAGGGGAAGTTTGACTGGATTAGGATTAATTGAAGAGTTAATTATTTTTGATAAATTTCAAACTTACTGTATATACTCATGTATAAGCCAAGGATTTTTCCTCAAAAAAAATTCTGAAGTGGGGGGTTGGCTTATATATGGATCAAAAAAAATCAACTTTTTTTTGGCTGGAGAAATTGAAGTAATAAGCAAAACCATTATATATGTATATATATATACTATATATACTCGTGTATAAACCAAGGGATTTTTCCTCAAAAAAAAAATTTCTGAAGGGGTTTGGCTTATACACAGATCAAAAAAAATCAACTTTTTTTGGCTGGAGAAATTGAAGTAATAAGCAAAAGTCATAACTTATTGAACGTCTCCTGAAGACAGGAAGGAAATATTGCAATAATTCATTTAATACGATACCAGGTAAAATTTTATCTTACCTCGATGCAATCAAGTACATCACACTGCTGACTCCAACCTGCATCTATATACCATAATCAGATAGGCAACGCCACGCTGCTCGATATGACACAATGCAAAAACTTGATAATCAATCAAGAATCTTATCTAGGATTTATATTTGAGTGAAAAAATATATTTATTTTTCATTGATCAAGTGCGTCGCGCTGCCGATTCCAACCTGCGTCTATATATCGTAATCAGATAGGCAATGCTACGCTGCCCAATACGACACGACGCAAAAACTCGACAATCAATCAAAAATCTTACCTAGGATTCATATTTGAGTGAAAAAATATATTTCATCAATGATTTTATCAAAGTAGATTAAAAAGTAACTAAAATAATGTTTAAAATAACAAAAAAATAATAATTATTTAAAATCTGTATTGAAAAGTAACTTTAGTCTATGATAAAAGTTCACTTCAAAATTGCATGATTAACATTTACCAATCACATTGCACACATCATCCTAACAGTGTATGACATCATCATTAGGGTGATCCACTCATTTTACAATCAAAGATTTGAATACAAACCATAGATTTTAACACTCAACTCAACTATAGGGAAAATGAAACTTCAAATGGTCTCTTGGGAGCCGTGTGATGTAGATGTATTCTAATGGAATTTTTACTGTGATAATATGAAATTTTTTTAGAAAAGAAAACAGTTATTCAATAACAGCAATAAAAAGAAAATATTTTTATGTAAATTATAAAAATTTATTACTATTCATTAACTTGATATTTTCTGAAGCTACATCATCCTAACAATGATGTCATTCTCTGACATCAATCTGCTTCAGAGTAAAATTTTACTTTACCTGTTGTGATTGAGCGCATAGTGCCACCAAATCCAACCTGCATTTATATAAGTGCATCAGATAGGCGACGCTGCACTGCCTCACAAAGGTTTGAATATGAACCATAGATTTTAACATTCAACTCAACTGTAGGGAAAACGAAACTTCGAATGGTCTCTTGGGAGCTGCATGATGTAAACGAATTCTAATGGAATTTTTACTGTGATGATAAACTTTTTTAGAAAAGTTATTCAATAACAACAATAATAATAAAATATTTTAATGTAAATTATAAAAATTTATCACTATTCGTTAATTTGTTATTTTCTGAAGCTACGTCATCTTAACGATAATGTCGTTCTCCGATATCAATCTCGCTTCAGAGTAAAATTACTTTATCTGTTGCAATCAAGCATGTCGCGCCGCTGAATCCAACCTGCATTTATATAAGTGCATTAGATAGGTGACGCCGCACTGCCTGATGCAGCATGACGCAGAAATTCTCGACAATAAATCAAGAATCATGTAGGTGTGCTGCATTGGATCACTTTAGCTGGATTATTGTTGAGAATTTCTTCATTGTGGCGCATCAAGTAGATCGGCGTCACCTATCTGATGCACTTATACAAACGCTGGTTGGAGTCAGCAGCATGACGTGCTCAATTGCTTTGGGTAAAGTAAAATTTTACCTTTTAAATTGATATATTGGTGTCTATATTATAATAATTTATTTTATATATATATATATTTAAAGTTTCAATAAAATATTTATTTTGGCAAATGGCATTATATCGATAGTCAGAAAATCAAAGACATATGCAATTTATCGCTTTCAAATTTTTATTATAAGTGCTAAAGTCTGAGGGTAGGCTTATACATGGGTTATGCATTTTTACCGATTTTCAAACTCTTAAGTTGGGAAGTCGGCTTATACACGGATCGGCTTAAATTCAAGTATATACGGTATTTAATAATAAATATATAATGAAAATTATGTTCTTGCTTTAATGCATAAACATGCAATTACTGAAACATTATTTGCATTATCACACCAGAATGATATGATGATGATGCAAAAAAGAAATTAATGATGTATCTCAGTATGCAACATTTTAAAGTAATAAATATAAATGAAACATATTACCTTATCTGAAATGAAATAAAATTCAGCAATAGTAGGATTAAAATAAAACTATTCCAATTTCTGATTGATATGAGAGTGATCTTATGATGACCTTCACAACAATAATAAGTTTACATTGTATATGCAGTATTTTAAATGCACATGTGTATATGTACAAATATACAGCAGAATTTTCAAATATTTGTCAGACTGTTTTTGAAAATTTTTTGCAATTCATTTATAACAATATAACATTATATATCTTGAATTATGTGCAGTCATACTGTATATTAAAAATACTGCTCTGCAGTTCCATTGCTTCGAATGTGTCTCTATCACTTTTTTTTATCATTTAATGATCTTTTGAATGCCTCGAACACCCACTAGAGGGTAGTAGAGCCTATATTAAGAATCACTGATCTAAAATTTAAAGTAACTGTTACATAGAGAATTGAGACAATTCCCCAAGCAAAATTGAAAAAAATCTTATATTATTAATTGCTTTTTTTAAAACTCATTCACTGCTTCAACCAGAGTGGAAATTAAGAACTGCTAGTAGGTTAATGATTAAACAACTTTATTCAGCAATAAAAATACACGTAGTCAGGAGAAAAATGCATTTCATCAATCCACATCTTCAGTCCTCCTATAAAGCAAATGTAAGAATATAATATAGAAAACATAGGGGATAACCATTTCAAATTAACTAAACATTATATTTGATTAATTTGAATCAAACCAGGATCTTTGCTATACCAAAGATCCCGGTTTGATTCCGATATGGTGGCAAAATTTTATTTCAGGAAAATTTATGTAAAAATTATAGTATAATTATTAATTACTAGATGGCGCCACTTAGTGCAAAATTCTAAATTTAATTAATTATTAATTCCATAGATAGTGGTACCATAGCTTTGATTCTAAAAATAATCATTAGAAAAATTTAATTCAGACTTTGTCCGCTGGGGAGTTCTGGCTGTAATGTTTGGGACAACAAGATAACAATATGTCTCAAAAAGAAATTTTCAGCATCATCTGCCTACTATCAGTAATGAAGTAGGCTATGAAACATAATTCTTACAAAGAAACTGGAAAACCAAAGAAGCATGGAATGATTCATGTTAGATTCACCAGGAAAAGATTGCAAGACCAATACCTGGATAAGAGAACAAACCAGAGTAGATGATGATAGATAGTGGCATTGGGTAGGCAACATAGTAAGTTACACCAATAACCAATGGAAAAAGAATTACAAAATAGTAACCAAGACAAAAGATATCCTAGCAGGTAATACAAATGATGGAGAGATGACAGAAAAGTAATTGGTTTAGGTAAATTGGAAAAGTAATTGGTTTCTGGTGAATGCAGATTGTACAAGATAGGTAGATAATGGAAACAAAAGAAAAATATATAGCAGTAGATGAAAAAATAAAAATGATGATGATAATTTTTATATATTTTATTTATTTATAAACATATACACCCTACAAAAAAAGGTAATTTTGAGTATAGCAGTAGATGAAAAAATAAAAATGATGATATTTTTTATATATTTTATTTATTTATAAACATATACACCCTACAAAAAAAGGTAATTTTGGGTGTCCCCCTTATCACTGTTATAAACAGAATTGAAAGTCGTACAAGCTCTAACAAAGAAGGATCTGTAAGATTTTTCAAGCTTTTTTATCTTGATCTGGAGCAAATTTATTTTTCGTGATTTGATCTGGGGCACATTGTATTTGATAATTTCAGGTGGTAGATGTCCTTTCATAAATTTCATTAGCATTTGAATATCATGTTTATTTCTCAGTTCTTCAATAGTTGGTAAGTGTAAAATATTTGTAATTGAATCTTGGGTATTTGACATATATATGCTATTTATTTTTTTGATGATACAGATTCCATACTTCATTCAAATGATTTAGACTTGATTATAAGCCAAATAAGTAAGATAAATGTTTATTCCTCCCTTTGGACCAATGCCTTTATGTTGCAAGTGGGATTGCATGTTCCAGTGATCTTTCTGGGATGTTGGTAATTCAACTTTTCCATAATGGCCAGAAGTTAGGAGCCTGATGAAGTGGTGTCTGGGACCCTTTAAGGGGACAGTCTCTCCACCAGACTATATCATCATTTGGCTAATCACTAACATGATGATATTTTCTATCTGATTTTCAAAACTCAAAGTTAAGGAAACCAGACTGTTAAACTGGACTGAATAAAGGATGACGAGAATGGAAACTGAAGTATGAATAGAGATTGGGTGTGTGAAATAGGTATAGACAAATGAAAGGGAATGAACAGGAACTTGTGAATGAAATGTGTAAATATAGGTTGGATGTGCTCTGTGTAAGTGAAACATATTGAAAGGGATGTGCATTTGAGTGTGTAAGGAATGATATTGTGGGAATAAGATCTGAAGTAAAAAATAATGAGCGAGCAAAAGTAGTGTGGGTGTGCTGATAAATTAAAAAACAAAAAAGTATATGTTGAAAAGTCATTAATTTTAATAACTACCAATAATAAATAAATAAATACATAATAATCTAACCTAACTGTTTAAACGACTCTGCAAATCCAGAGTTCGGCCTGAGCTCAGACCTTTTACTATTTCATAAACTAAATATATTAATTCAAACACAAACGATCAATGTCAGTAATTAATGTCTAATCGACAAAAAAAAACAACCAGAAACTTACAACTAGAAGTATCAAATAAGTTAGATCTAAAATGACAAAACGATATTAGAAATTTATGCTAATAATTTGAATAAATTCTCAAACAAGTTAAATAACAAAATAATAATTTATTAGACTCAAAAAAACTTACAAAATTATAAGCAAAACTTTATTTAAACAATAATAAAGCAGGTAAACAATAATAATGAAAGTTACATTTTTATATAATAATAATGCAAATTCAAATAACCAACAAAACTTATTTAATAAAAATTCAAATATCCAAAAATCCAATTATTCACAATAAATATAGCCTTAAATATTAATTAACTCTAATACCTCCACTTCCGATACAAACTTTAAGCTTCTTGGTCGATCTTTACAAGAAATTTGAATGTCACTATTCCAGTTCTATCTCAATACAACATTCGCTGTGTCATTGTATATGTATGTTTTTATACTTGAGAAGTCCAGAACCTCATCCGGAACTTCTCCCAAGTTCGACCCTAACCCCCGCTCCATTACCCTTCGTCTGGGCGACGACTACACATTGCAGTCAAAATGAAATTCATTTCGTGTTATCCAATCAAAAAAGTAACAGAAGGCATTAATGACATATACAACACTCGCTGTGTCATTGTATATGTATGTTTTTATACTTGAGAAGTCCAGAACCTCATCCGGAAAGTATAGATCCACTGCTGGTCAAGGTGCCACGATTTTTTATTTTTCAATCGGGTGCCACTCAATGAAAAGGTTGACAAACACTGTTCTAAAGTCTTTGAACATAATTTTTAATTATCTTATATATATATAGGTTACTGTAAAAGTAGTTAATTGGTGATTATGCATAATCACAAACCATCTTGGTAAATTTGATAAATATGCCAGAATTTCTCACTTTTACCAGCAATTATGTATAATTCCCAAATGAATTTGATAAGATTGATATCACTAAATATATTACTTTTAAAGCGATTTTTGCATAATTTCCAAAATGTAGTTTGTAAATTTGATAAATATCATGAAATTTCCCATCTTTTGTTGTTTTAATTAATAATTTAATTATGGGATTATTGTTGTTTCACTTTTAAAACAGCCTCTTAGCACTCATTCACCTTTAACCTTTTGCACTCCTAAAAAAAGTTTTTTTAACTGAAAAAAACTGTAGTGCAGTTGCTTTAAAAAATACAATATTTTGTTTTTTGCCATAACCTTTTTTTGCATTTTAATTTTTTGACACAAAAAAATTAAATTTTGTCAGAAATATACTGTAATCTGATATCCTTTTTTAGTTTTGGATAAAGAATCAAAAGAATAAGAGAAAAAAATACGAAAAGCAATAAGCATAAAATTATTATTTTATTATATGGCAGCAAGCTTAATTAGCATATGTAAACAATATTATAATTTTTCAAGTTACTTGTGATTTCAGCATCGGCTAAAAAAAATGTTTATATATTTATATTCTTGATGATATTCTGCATCTACTAAATACTTCATAATTCTAAAAAACTTTTCTAACTAGCGAAGACAATTTATCTTGTAATTTGATACCACTAAGCATAATCTGATAGCTTGTGTAAATAAACAATTGTATTCGCCCTCCTGGCGGATGAAATACAGTATTCTACTACACAAATATTTAAAATAATTGTTTATTAGCCATTTTTCTTCTTATTTTCTTAAAATAATGTGTGATAAATAATTTTTATTTTACTAGAAATATTAATATGCATATGAATGTCGACTTTTTTGAAAAATTTTTTTTTAATAAATATTGCTATAATTTGTATATGTGACAATCATCCTGCCATCTTGTAGGCCAGATTTAGCACTGATTTATGATAAATTATCGCTTTTTACAGGTTTTTTATTCGATTTATCTCAGTGCCTTTTAAAAATGGCAGATGGTGAATTATTTCTCTGTATTTAGTCATTCTGAGTCATTAATTTTTCAGATAATAATAATAATAATAATAATAATAATAATAATA
>AYEL01080407.1:0-11276 GCA_000484575.1 Olivierus martensii
CAAGAAATTAAGCGTCTCTGGGGAATGCAGAGGGTAGTTATAGTACCAATTATTCTCTCCTCAACAGGAGTAATCCCTCATACACTACACAAAAGCCTCAAAACACTAGATCTATATCCAAAGACATACATAACACTACAAAAAGCATCTCTACTCAATACATGCAACATAGTAAGAAAGTTTCTCAACACTGACACACAGTTAACTCACAATTAAACATCACAAGTAGCTATGTCTTGACTCGTGTCCGACATAGCACTTTGATCCGGAAATATTCCATGCCCACGTTGATGATGATAATAATAATAATAGCATTTTCAAACAAAAGGGATAGGTTAAAACGGTTCTCCCCTTAGTAAACATAATGTGATTAGCCTATAGTTTAAGGTCATGTAGTTGACCTTGGATGGACGCTTGTTGACAATAATTATGCATCCCTGGTCTACTAATTACTTGTTTCTACTGCAGATAACTCAAAAATTAATTTATTATTTAAATTTTGTGTTATATTTAAAATACTAACTTATTTTGATTAGTTTTTCGATTATTAACTGGCAATGTTCTAGAACTGTAATAATGTAAAAGTGCCTGAAGAGGGTATGAAAATACCGAAAACATTTGCTCCCAATTCTATGAGAGTGCTCAACTGAGAAAAGTGCTGAATTGAAGTAAGTTATATTTAAAATATAACTAATACAATCAGCTGATTTTGAAAACTGTTGGATATTTCCCACCATAATCTAGAATGCCGACTTCCACATCGATCGTCAAGCATGGTATAGGTTGCTTTGTTTCGCTGATAAATTAAAATTTATAAATTTTAAATAAAATTAATTTATTGAATTTTATGAGTGGAAAAAAAAAACTAAAATCATATTATTTACAAGGGTCCAAACTTTCCTAAATCATAATTTATTGGATAAAGGTATCTGAAAAATAGAATAAATATAAACTAAGGAGGAGATGTGGAACATGATACAACAACTCAGAGATATTTGGAGGAGTGGTTCTTGAATTTTTGGCAATCCAAAGATGACGCTTCTATTAGACAATTTCGATATAAATTGCAATAAAAAATTTATTTAAAAATCCACATTTTAGCAAAATTTTGGTTACTATGACAACATGACAAAAATTGATATTTTGAGAATTATTTCTCAATATAAGTAAAAATAAAGGAATTTGACCCTTTCAATTTATTGATATCGGAGTTTTATTAAGTCAACGGCCTGTCAATTACGGGTTAACTTTGATTATCTCTAGCTGTTTCAGTACGTTTTCAACGTTGTCTTCCACACCCTTCTAGCCAAATCTGCATCTCTTTTCAAAAGGAGATGCTTTCCACAGTTGTCTTAAGGATATGAGTCTGGATGTACGCTCCTATATTTAGGGGCAAATCAATAGCTCTTATATGATTTTTGTGATAAGTTGCTGCAGTACCATCTCAAATCGTTACATAGGGAATTATCTTTACTTGGCACTTTATACACCATGCTCAATTCATTTGCCTTTGTCATATTTCCTCATTTTTTTTTTTTTTCTTTAATTTTCAACTGTTAATAAATCTTGATTTGTGATTCTGATGTCAATAAGCCATATTACTCTTTATATATATACAGTGAAACCCCGTTCGTGCGTTCCCGTATCGTACGACTTTCCCGCTTTAAACGTCTATTGCTCGTGCGTTCCCGTATCATACGACTTTCCCGCTTTAAACGTCTATTTTTGAAGTCCCAACATATTCTTATACATGCAATGTAAAACTTTCCCTTTTCCTACGTTTTAATTATATAACGTTTTTATTATGACGTCATCAGAGTTCTTTTTTTATTATGACGTCATCAGAGTTCCCGTTTCGTGCATTTTCCCAGCTCGTTCGACTTTTCGGGCCGGTCCCTGAAAAGTTTCAAGGGGCACTATAATATTCATATTTGAGAAAAAATTTGTAAATCTGGAAATAGTTAAGTGGGATACAAAAATATTGGGCCTCTCATATTCAAGTTTTATAGATGTCTTTATCTATGTGTCAACTCTGATTTCTGCACCTTCATTTGCGATTATTTCTTGAACCAAGTGAGATGTTAAGTATGATCACTTAAAGCTGAACTTATTACATAAATGAAGATGAATGTAGTGAACTACTACATTATGTCATCTGATGTAATCCTGTCCTACCATCCTATCATGTTTTGTTGCCAAATGATCCATAATGCAGAGTTAAAATAAAGGTTATTCAACAAGAATTCATTATTTATCAAATTTACCATTCTAGATTGGTGATTGCATAATGTCCGGTAAATTTGATTGATTAAGCATGATTTATCATATTTACCAGTACAAGTGGTGAGTATGCATAATCACCAGTAAATGTGATTAGTTTGCAATAAATGAAATAAATTTATCAAAATTTGATAAATGTAATTCATATATGGCATTGTAAAAGTGATTAATCCAAATGATTATGCAAAATCACCAGATTAATCACTTTTACTGCAACATATATATATATGATGATTAAAAATTATCATTATTATTATTATTAATAATTTTTGACTATCATATTTAATTTAAAAATTAAAATAATTTTTAATTTATTTATTATTATTATTAATTACCTCAAATAACTCTCTTTAATTTGTCATATTTGATGCATATTATGTCATTTTTTTTGTTGGAATGTCTTGGTTGCATTATTGCTAATTTTATATGTAATTTCTATAGTTATTAGTCAGATCTTTGATTTTCTATTGCAACTCTTCCTTGTATATAATCCTTATCTTTAAAAATAAGTTCAATCTCCCTTTTTGCTTAATTTCTTTTTTTTGATGGATATTGAAGCTCTCTTCAAAAAATTTGGTAGCTGTATATTGTATAAAATAATATCATTGGTTAGTATTGTTGGTTGGGTGTTTGAGTTGCTGACGGAAGATACACTTTTTAATATTCTGTATGTTTCTTAGCATCTTAGCTTATTTTTTAATTGCTTTCATCCTGTTAACCATTCAACTGCCAATATGTATATTAATCATTTACCGCAGGAATCTGCAAACTTTTTTGTAAAGGGCCAAATAGTAAATATTTTAGTTTCTATGGGCCGAGGGGCACACACTATATTTCTGTTGATAGGCTTACTTAAATAACAAGCAAAATATAACTCTACATTTCTCACTTTATCAGTGACATGTTGGAGATAGATATGCACAGGTCATAAAACGAGAACAATACAGAGGCATTACAGTTTCACAATAGAACAGCATGAGAAAAATAGCAATACACATGAATACTATAAACTCTGCCTAATCGTAACTGTGACTGCATGGAATAACAACAGAGGCTACCTTATTAGCTTGAATATAAGAAAAAAACATCTTACAACTGAAGCTTGTGCAATCTTGTTCCATAGTATCATTTATAGATTAATTAATATGCAGATTATTAGAAGAAAGTAATACTAATTAATAATAGAATTTTTATGCATATAATTGATAGTAACTTCGAAAAATTATTCTTTTGTTAGAATTCTATATGATTTTATTTAATATTCTGAAAATGTTTTTTATTTCAAAATTTCTATTTTTTTAATTTGATTTTCACATCATATATAAGAAAAATATAAAATTTTAAAGTATATAAATGAATTTCTGTAAGGCATTGTGCATTTATTGCTGTTTGCTATTCTGTAGTCATCAGTCACTTGATCTTGAAGTCCTGTTATTTTCAGTCACAGTTTTAGCTGTATATGTACTAGAACAAAGGATTGATGATAAATGGTTTATAAATTAAAATAAAAACACAAATACAGTTAATATTTATGAATTACATAATAATTAGTTATTGCATATTTATTGTGTGAATTAGATTTCTTGATACAAAAATAGACTGAAAGCTTTGAAAGTAGAGATGGATATAATGATTTCTCTTAATCATTGTAGGATGCTTATGTTAATTTTCTTACTCTATTTGTTAAATATTAGTCTGAAAGACAACAGAGAGAGATGTCAGATGAAAAATAGATTGTTATTGGTTAATAAAATGAGAGATGCTGCAGTTTAGTAGAATGCAAACAAATAATACAATAAATATGTTTTCACACTCAAATCAACATTAATCAGGAGATTAACCATTTAAAATGACATAAACCAACATAGCCAAACTTCCCCTGGCGGACAAAGTCTATATTTGCAAAGTTGCGAATTTTAATGAATATCAATACTATTAATTACAACTACACCTAACGATTCTGCAATCCAAAGTTCGGCCTGAACTCAAGTCTTTCACTAAACTCTAATTTAAATATAATTAACTTCAAAACAAGCTAACAACAATTAACATTTAACCGGCAAAACAAAACCAGAAACTTACAACTAAAAGTAATGAATTAGTGTTAGATCTAGAACGAACAACGATGTTAGAAACTTATGCTAATAATTGGAATAAATTCTCAAACAAGTTAGATAACAAAAAAAATGTAAATTTATTAGACTCAAAAACACTTCCAATAAAGCATTTATTAACACTTTTTGTAACTATAATAAAGCAACAATCAAATAATCAACAAAACTTGTTTAATCCAACTCAAATATCAAAAATCCAATAATTCACAAGAAATAAACCTTAAATACTACTTTAAATTCTACTAATTCCACCTCCGATACAAACTTCAAACAATTGTAGATCTTTACAAGAATTCGAATGTCACTTAACCAACCTTATGTCAATACAACACCTCCGTGAGTTGTTGGTTTCTTTGGCTTTTATATCCAAGTGATGTACAGTCCCATGTTGCTTCATTTACATAATTATATAACATGTTTAAACTTATTAGCTTACAGAGTTATCAATTCATGTCATCCTCTTTACAATTTAATTATATACGAACAAAACATCAGTACGAGATCATTCTTATTTTCTCATATCAGATCAGTGGTAAAACTTATTTAGATTAGATAATGATGTCATTACCCAGGACAGCTCTTCCGGAGGACGGTTCCCGATTCCGTAACACGTGATTGCTAACTACTACGACGGAGAAGGTGGAAGTAAGTCAAATCTTAAAATAAAATATAATATGTTAGATAAAACGAAAATAATGATAAATAATAAAGTGCATAATCAAATAAAATAGGACAGGTGAGAGTTAACCCTCACATATTAAATTTTCCTACAATTATTTTTGAATTAAATCTATAGTGCCACCATCTGTTGAGTTAATAATTAATTAATTAAATGTAGAATTTAGAACTATATTTTTAAATTAGATGGCGCCACGCTAGTTCTAAATTCTAAATTTAATTAATTAATTATTAACTCAACAGATGGTGACACCATAACTTTAATTCAAAAATAATCATGGAAAAATTTAATATAGACTTTGTCCGCCAGGGGTAGTTTTGCTGTGTTGGTTTATGTAAATATGTTTTCTTTAAAATATTTAAACTATTTTCAATTTTAATGAAGATTAGAGATTTTATAAAAAGGAAAAAAAGCATAGAGCAGGTGTACCAAACTCATTTTAATTCAAGGGCTATTTAATGAACCTGTAAGATTGCTGCGGACCACATCACATTTAAATTTTTTTTAAATTACATTTTAGAATAAGGATTCAAAAATATAGATATAATCATTTGATTGCACAATGTTTTTAATTAACATATTACAAAATTATATAATTACTACATAATTGCTTTTATTATACATGTTTTATTTTATTTTTTTAAATTTAATTCCTCACTATTAATCTTTAATTTTTTATTAAATGTTAAAAGTCTCATTTTCTGTACAAAAATAAAAGTTTTTCATTAAAATTTTATAAATTCAAATATCCATAATTACTTACATTTTTTAAATAAGTTAATAATACAACAAATAAATCTTTAACAATCCGCTAGCGTATTCTTTATACATGTCCTTCAAAGAGGCATTGTTTGGAACTTGATTATTGTATTTGTCTATCCAAAAAGAATACAGGTTCTCATGGCTTTTTATTTTTCTGGTAAGAAATTTCACACAAAATGATGTAGGCCTTGCAGGAAAACACTTAGTTTGTGTCACCACTCTGAAAGATCACTGTCATCTGTGTGTATACATCTGATAAGGCCAATAAAAAAAATTTATGCAATTATATTTCATTAAAATCAAACTAGTGTATAATAGTATATGACATAGCTAAGAAGCGAGAGTTCCTTCCTATTATCTGATAACATGTTGTTCTCATTTTCATTTTAGTTAAAAGCGTTGGGGCCACAAAATTCATATTGAGGGCTGCCAGTTTGACACCCCTGGCATAGAGAATAAAATTTTTTTTGAAAATCAAATTTGCCAAAATTTAAAATTTTTTTACATGATTGTAGAAAGCCTGATTTCGACAAAATACCTTAAAAATAAAGGAGATTGATTTATATAAATATGCAAATTTTCAAAAAATTTTTGAATGTTAATGCATCATTTAGAGAAATGGAAATTACAAATCATACACCTTAAGAGTGTTATGTGAATTTTTCTTTGTATCTGGTCTTGATATACATTTTGCATGCCTACAGACATCTTCATAGTAATTCAATGCATTTCAAACTACTTTTGTCAAATACAGTTCTCAACTTAAAAGGAGATTTGGTTCTAACCTCAAAGTTGAAGTTAAAAATGCCCAAAATTTTAGATTGCCCACTACTAATATTTACTATTACACTCCAATTTTGCAGTCGCGAATTTTTACGAATGCAATTCTATTAATTATAACTACGCCTAACAGTCTAGTGACTCTGCAATCCAGAGTTCGGCCTGAGGTCAGGTCTTAAGCTAAGTTCTAACTTAAAACTAATTAATTACAAAACTGTCTAACAACAACGTACCGTCTAACTGACGAAACAAAATCAGAACTTATTAATTTATTACTCAGAATAAATGTAATACAAACGGTTACTATAGTAAAACAAAATTATACAACCTGAAGTCCCCAATAGTATAAAAAAAAGGATGAATGTCGACTTCACAGACATAAATACAGTTAAAACCAGCAGCACTCAGCTCCTCCTCGCAAACATCAAATACAGGGGACAACACACCCAGTTACTATAATAAAATTATACAACCTGAAGTCCCCAATAGTATAAAAAAAAGGATGAATGTCGACTTCACAGACATAAATACGGTTAAAACCAGCAGCACTCAGCTCCTCCTCGCAAACATCAAATACATGGGGACAACACACCCTCTGGTGTAGACAATATTTTACAGCCAACCGCATTTACATAAGTAACCATAATTATTATACTACGTGTTCGAATTACAAAATAAACTTGCCCATTACATATTTCACATTTTAATTCACAATTTAATTTAATTAGTTGAACAATTCTTTTGAATTCCAAACCGCCAAAATTTCCAACTATTCCAACTCGTTCCTGACACAAACCAAGATGGCCGCTCCCATCAAATCGCCAACCACAACCGGTAAGATTAACTTTTTTCACTATTTCCGGCACCATATCCTTAAATACTGAGTGATGTACAGTCCCATATTGCTTCATTTACATAAATTCGTATAACAAGTTTAAATTTATTAGTTTACAGAGTAAATCAATTCATGTCATCCTCTTTACAATTTAATTATGCACTGAACAAAACATCGATAAAAGATCATTCTTATATTCTCATATCAGGTCACTGGTAAATTTATTTAGATGAGATGACATCACTAACCAAGAAAGTTCGTTCGGAAGACGGGTCCCCGTTCCGAAACATGTGATTGCTAAATACTGAGACAGAGAACGTGGAAAGTAAGTCAACTCTTAAACTAAAATATATGTTAAATAATAAAAGAACATAATAAAATAAACAGGATAGGTCAAAGTTAATGTCCTCACAATGTTAGAATACAATTATGTGAATGAAAGAATAATTTGGGTAAGGATAAAATTAGGACTGCAGTGTATAGTCCTGTCGATAAACTATGAGAATTGGGAGAAATCAAGCACTTAATAGTAATTGACTTAACTGCTATTAAGTGCTTATTGTTTCCTAATTCTCACAGTTGAACTAAGTAAAAGCAGTTTCCAATCATAGCATGGCTCCTGTAGATGGTACAAGTGAGAATAAAAAGATAAATTCTGATGTGACTCAAATAATACAATAAATAAAAGCTGATTATAATATATAAGAACTGACAAGGAGACTACATGACTTGTGACTCGTTGATTTTGACGAAAAAATTTGTGCGTGCAGAACTCCACTAATAAAGTTCATTGGGACAGCCATTCGATACAATACTCAAGCAAACTCCAGAAAAAAATAGTAAATTCTGACCAAAACTTATATACACACTCTTTTAAGATACTAGGTGATGTAGCCATAGGCTACTTGGTAAGACGTGTGCTCCATATCCCGGTGGTCGTGGGTTCGAGGCACGATGGTTTTTATTGTTTTTATTTCTTCTAATTTTCTTTTTTTATTTTGTTGTAAATTTATAAGTATGCTTTAATATTTATTTATTTTCGAAAGTAAATTTTTAAAAATATTTTTATCATGGCTACAAGTTTCAATTTTGTTGCAGTCATTTCTGTTATTAATGTAATATTATTCAACGCACTTTTTAAAGAATAAGTTACATTGAATGATAAATTCAGCTAATAAATAGTACATTTATTTTTACTTGTTAGCATTAAAAACCGATTGCATCATATAAAGAGAACAATTATAATTTCAAAATGCAAAAACTTTATTTTTAACTTTACAGATACAGTTATGAAAAAGTTTAAAGCAAAAAGCTCTAACATAAATTAGCAAAATACAAATAGCAAAATAAAAAGCAATATAATAAATAATAAATAGCAAAAAAGAAATAACAAAATAAAGAATTTAACTTACAAGTTAAAACATAATAAGATGTATTATTTTGAGAACTGTACAATATTTGGGGTGATATTTTTTGCAAAAACATGAAAAACACAAATACGAGTTGCACCAAGAACATTTTATAACCGGAAGCTTTTTGCATTTGCACTTATTTTTTAATAATGATTGTGGAAAACATACTTCGTTAACATTGGAAAAAGTTGTTCTATTGGTAGATAATTTTGATGCAAACCAAGCATACTCTATCATTTTTGTAAAAATAGGAGTGGCTAATTAGTTGTGTATTAGTGGGTGTAGTTTTATAACATCTTCACGGCTTAATATTTCTTTGTTATTTTCAAGTAAATACGTACAATTTTGTAGTGTTTTTAGAATTAGTTTTACTTGTCTGTAAAAATAAACGTCATATGGCTGACATATTGGAGTACATTTTGGAGGAATTATTTTCATTGTGCAAGTTATATCGCCTGTTTCATCGCAGAAAATTTCATCATAAATCAAAGAATTGGTTTGCCCACCCCAAGAATCAACTAGTAGTAGGAATTTTTCATTTTTTCATAAGGGCTATTACTTTATTTAAAAATATTTTACATAATTGTGTTGTAAGCTTGCCAGATTTCAAGCAAGTTACAATACATTTTACATTTGTTTTCCAATTGATTGATTTTCTTTTTAATTTGCGGACCAAACTTATCACCTGTTTCCTGCATGCACAAAAATACAGCAGGAAGTATTTTTCCTGACATTGTTATGGAATATTGCACTGTGTAGGAGTGTGTAGTTTTACTCAAATTGTGTTTTTTTACAAATACAGATTTTGTTCCTTTTTTTGCAAATGTCCTTTCAATTGTTGATTGGTATTTGCATCCTGTTTGATCAGTGTTTATAATGAAATCTTGATTGAAGCTAGGTACCATTTTTTTGAATTTGGCTGCAAAATTTCTTGGCAGATTCCAGTGTTTTTTCCATTGATGCCACTTCCCTCTCGCTGACATAATTTGTAATTTTGCGTTGTCTAATGCCATACTTATTTTTAAAACCAGATACCCAAGACGCTGTAGCTGCAAAGTTTAATGATTCATCAGTTTGTAGGTGTGAAGCAGCTACTATGGCCCACTGTTTCAATGTTTTTGTTGTAACTTGTTCCATATTCAACCTTGCTTCTATGAATCTATTAAATGTATATTTGTTAATTTCCTCGTATTTGTCGTTATATACAGTATATGTATATAGTGACAGTACATTAATATTCAAATCTATTGCTTATGGCTTCAAATTTAAAAAAATAACTCAAAATTTTAACAATGCAGAATGATTACTGGGCATATCTTGCAATCAATTCAAAATAAAATGCTTTGAAATTTGGCTCTAGTATATATAGAATTAATTTTTAATTAAAACTGATATAACATTAAAAAATTCATGTTTTTATCCTATAAATTTATTTTTTGAGAACTTAAAAGTCTATTTTAAAATAATGGCTAGATTTTTATAAATATTGTCAGTTCATAAAATATTAAATGTAAGTTGCAATTAACAAATATAATTTTCAAATAAAATGAATAAATCAAATTTGTAAGCACTATAGAAATGTTTAAAAAAATAAGTATTATGTAATTTGAATCTAAAAACAGGACCTGTGGGTGTAGCAGCTGCAGCTGCTGTTGCTACTGGAAAAAAACGAAAACGACCTCATTCTTTTGAAACAAACCCATCCATAAGAAAAAGACAACAAACAAGGTTATTAAGGTATGTAAATTTATATTTAAATTAAAAGCTATTTTATTCTAATAAGTATTTATTTAAATATTTTATTGTCTTAATATTAAATATAAAAAATATTCATTCTTTGAAGAACTTTCTTTCAAAAACCTATAGCCAGATATTTTTTTATTTTTATAATTTAATGAAGTAACATGTAATGCAACAAAATATTTATAAAAAGAAAATTAAAAAAAATTTATTTCAATTTTTTTTTTCCTCAAATTAAAGGAAGTTATCTTTAATAAAATTGATTACATTTATAACAAAATTTTCTAATTTTGTTATCTAAAAAGTACAAAATAAATTTACCCATTTTTCTATTAACATATGTTAATGTAATTTCACTTATAATTAAAATTTTAAAAATTAACTAACTCATTTCAAACATATTGTATAGTGTCAAATCTGGATTGTTGACAGAGTTGAATGCTACAGTTCTTAGGGTCTCTCGAAAGCAGTCACATATTTTATACAGGTATGCACACAGAGGTTTTTTCACCAAAAATATTTATTCAAAATCACAATTTATAATTTATACATAGTTTATTAATGTTTACTTTTCAATTTTTTTTATATGTAAACACTTTAAAAACTTAAAAATTAACAATACATGCATTTTTAAAATTTATTTAAACATTATATTATATATAAATTATAATTTT
>AYEL01080408.1:0-41698 GCA_000484575.1 Olivierus martensii
ATGTACTAGTAAAACAAGTTTTGAAATCTAAAAATAATTTTACAATGAAATTAAATTATTCAATATTTCCTCATAAGATATTTTTCATAAGCAAATGAATTTATCAATCATTTTTGTTAATATTAATTTCCATAATTATTAATCACTTTATTTCACATTAGATATTTATTTTAAAAATTTAATATTAAATTGTTGTTGAGAATTTCACTAAGAGAATAATAGAATCAATCATATATCTCATATATCTCTGTTTCTTATTAAATAAATATTTATACCATAATAAATATATTATATATAAATTAGATAATTAATTGTTGGAATTTTTCAAATTTAGTAATTATCCTGAGCTAATAAAGGAGTTTAAAACACTAATGCTCCTTTATTACTTTTATAAATGGCAGAATGTCTACAATCTTAGTATCCTGAGCTATTTTGTAAACTTTTTACAATTAAAGTTTGATATAAAAATAAATCAAATACCATTTGTCATTTATTACATTAAAATTTTTTATTAATCATTTGTAATTGACATAACTTTTATGTTGGTGGAAATATTTTTTGTGAAATAAGATATACAAATTTTAGTTTAATATAAAAAGTATAATTTAAGTTTCACAGCATATTTTACAGTTTAATTGTTTTCATTCTGATGCCTGTTTATATATTAGTTATTTCAATATTACAAATTTATTTTTCAACTGTTTTTTAACTATTTATTAAAAAAAAAATGATAAAATAAATAGATTAAGAATATTTTAGAAATGATTCATCCTACTTTATTTTCATAAACATAGAAAATCAGGATTCACTTTAAATAGAAATAGTTCATTAGAACAAAAATTGTATACAGTAGGTAATTGGTTAACGAGCATAATCTGTTCCAAGACAATGTTCATTATCTGAATTGTTCGTTAACCGATCATCGATTTACCATAGGTTTTAATGGGAATTTGATTAATTTGTTCTGGAGACCCAAAAAAACAAAAAATTATATAATTTCTTACTACGTTTATTTGTATGTAATAACAATAATATATAACATACATACATAATCTTGCATTTTCATTTATATGTTTATTTTCCAATAAAGAATTTGTCCAATATCGATTGCTTTTCTCTCCCCTTCAGGATTTTTCGGAAATGATTAATAGCATTGCGTGGTAGAGATCCCCAAGCCTATTGACTTCAACCTGGTATGGATGCAATTCTAAGACCAAAATATTGTAAAATCTCTCTCTTATCTTCTTTAATAAATCTTTGATTTGTTTTATGTTGTCTCCGAGTTCATTTTAATCGGGAAAAATTACCGTTCTTCCATCCTTAGCCATAAGTCCACGAATGTGCAAGGCCTAAGCCTGTCATTCCGTTAGGTTAGTTAAGCTGAAATATCCTTGTGGAATATTTTTATCTGGAAGTGGCCACTTATAGAGCCGCCATCATTGCAGGCTGACCAACACCCATGATGGAGTCAACCGGAAGGATGGGTTTCAGCAGGCCGGGCCCAGATCCCTCCTGAAAAATTGGAGGAGTGGGACCCCGGAATCTTCCAGAATGTTAAGTGCAGCTTTACCACGCAGCCATCAGGCTGACCTGTCATTCCGTCAGTCCGCAAGTTTCACAGTTTGTTCTGTGAAGTGTTCGTTATCCGAACTGTTTGTTAACCGATCACCCACTGTATTGTTTAATTTTTCATTAAAATCAAATCTTTCATCCTATTAATGACAGACTTAAGTTTTAGTAAATGAATATTTGATTAAAATAATAATAATAACCTTAATTATTTAAATCATTTGTTTGTCATTTTATAATTTTGATATGATTTATGTTTTTATATTCCTTAATGATCTGTTACAAAAGATTTTGTTCAAAACCAGTGATATCAATTTGTACAACTAATTGGGAAAAATACAAAATTTTCATTTCTGAAGCTTAGTTGCAGATACAGTGCAGTCATATTTTATATGAATTTATATATAAGAAACAATATATATAACATAAATAAATAATCTGAACTTTTTTAATACTGTAAATTAATATCCTTTATGGCATTATAGATATTCCCCACTTAATGATAGAGTTCTGTTCTCCCAACTTGGTTGTAGAACGAATTGGTCAGTAAGCAAGTAACTTGTTCGTATATATTTAGAACAAGTTACTCGTTTAAATTCTCATGGCTGTAAAGACATTTATATCTTAATTATACACAAAGTATTTTTCTTCATCAGATTTTTGGAACTACAAGTGCAGGGAATTACATGCAACAGAAGTCGTAAGCAACACATATAGTAGGCAAAAACTAAATTTTCCATTTAAAAAAAAAGTCATAAGATTGGACATAAGTTCAAGCAGTTGTTAAACAGGTAGGTCATTAAGTGAGGAGTACCTGTATCAAACTCATTATATTTTCTCATCTTATTTTTATTCATAAAAAATACAAATTTTATGAGAAATAGAAATGTAAAAAAATAATAATATATTAAATTTCAATTTTTTATATAAAATTTATGATGATATCCTATATTTTTGAAAATAAAAAATACAAATTTTATGAGAAATAGAAATGTAAAAAAATAATATATTAAATTTCAATTTTTTATATAAAATTTATGATGATATCCTATATTTTTGAAAAAACAGTGTAAAGCACATTCATTTATTTTGTATTTCCAAAACCTTAATCCTTAACATATGAAAAATTAAGCTATCTGTAAAATACAGTAGACTCTGTATTATTTAGGATTATACAACTCTGAAATGATACAGTCGATTCTTGGTATTCGCGGATTCCCTATTTGTGTATTCAACTATTCGCGAAAATTTATTTGTAACCACAGATTCGATTTTTGCGTCACTATCACACTTATCTGCGGATTCTTGCTGAGCAGCGAAAATACTGTTATAAATGTTGCTCTTATTCACAGTCTCTGTGTTGTACTGCCTGAAAAGTCTCATTAACTATCCTTGCTCACTCACAAATTGCAAGTAGGCCAAAAACCTGTTCTTATTGTCTGCAGCTCCCACAGAATAATGTGACTCTATGCTTAAACTCAGCCTCAAATTTAGGCATAAGGAAATTAATGCGCAGAAGTTAATTCTGCGCATTTATTCCTTACACCGAGATTTTTAAAAATCTAAGGCAAAAAAACAATGCAGATAGAGCTGATGTAGTTTTTCAACATGGTTCAGGAAGACAATGTGTCAGCTGCCAGATCAAACAACTACTCATCAAAACTAAGATTTTATTTATATTTAGTTTTTAAAAAATTAAATAAAGATTACTGTAATTATAATACTGTATATATAGTCTGTACACTGCATATATTGTAATTATTCGTAAGTATTGTAATACACATTAAATAAGGTGTTTTTAAACAGAAAAATATTAGATTGATGCATAATTTCGTAGCATTCTGATTTGGCCTGGCAACACTGCATTGCTGTTCATTTGTTTACCGTTTTTACTTGTAATTATTTGTAAGTACTGTAATAAACATTAAATAAGATGTTTTTAAACAGAAAAATATTAGATTGATGCATAATTTCGTAGCATTTAGTTTTCATATTTTTAAATAAATTATGCTTATTAATCTTTTTTTATATATAATAATTTTAAATATTTTATTTTGTTTTATGTAAATAATTCATTTTGTAATTTTCTGCATAGGAAACTCTTCAAGAAATTCAAATTTAATCATACAAATATATGTATATGGAAACATGTATGTGTTTATATTAAGATAAAATTATATAGTTGCCAGGAATTTTTCTTCATATGCTATCTATACTCCTGTATGTATTCACACAGGAGTTTTTAAAAAATTTCTATTAGGAATTTAAATAAAATTGAGGATATATATCAGTTGCTACATAAAGCATGATATAGTCGTATTTCTTTTAGGAAAATGAATTTGAACTTATTTTTATATATATGTATATGTTTTTTAATAGAAAATTAAAAGCTACAATAGATGAATATACAACTAGAGTTGGACAACAGGCAATTGTTTTAATAGTGACACCTGGTAAACCCCAGAATAATTTTAAAGTTTTTGGTGCACATCCTTTAGAAAATGTGGTATGTTTAATATTTTTCAATAAATTTTTATAATCAAAAATCAGTAATAGTTTTATATTTACTATGCAAAATAATTAACAATAATTACATATACTATGCATAATTTAATCAGGTTCGTAATTGTCGAGGAGTTATTATGCAAGAACTAGAAGCAGCATTAGCCCAGCAGGCTCCTCCTCAAACTCAGGAAGATCCAACTCTTCATGAACTTCCTCCATTAGTAATTGATGGTATTCCAACACCTGTGGAAAAAATGACACAGGTGAAATTTTTTTTTAGTTCAATAAATTTTTTGTTTAGTTCAATATTTATTTTGATATTTTTATTTTACAGGCACAATTAAGAGCTTTTATTCCTTTAATGCTAAAGTATTCTACTGGAAGGGGTAAACCTGGTTGGGGAAAAGAATCAACTCGTCCTGTGTGGTGGCCTAAAGATCTTCCTTGGGCTAATGTACGAAGTGATGCACGTTCAGAAGAAGAAAAACAAAAAGTAAAAGTTTTTTGAATAACTTTTGATATATTTTAAAATTTGATAATTTTGTATTTTACAAAATTTTCCTGTTTATTTTTATAGGTCTCTTGGACTCATGCACTACGAGAAATAGTCATTAACTGCTATAAATATCATGGACGAGAAGATTTACTGCCTGCCTTTAATGAAGATGATGACAAAGATAAGGTGAAGGCTGCCATACATGCTCGGGGCATAACTACATCTGGTGCATGTGGAACTGCTTCTTCTGTTGCTGTTGATAGTGCACTAGCTGCTGGAGCCCAGAGTGTAAGTCAGCTAGTCAGTTCCACAATATATTTATTGTGCTTGAACTTATTCCATTATAAAATATATTGAAAAAAATTTCATCAGCATTACAAAGAAGCAAAACCATCCATTATTTTTGGGTGTTTGTTCTATTGCATCAAATGTTTAGTTAGTCCCTAAAATTTTTGTTATTTTATATTCAAACTTCTTTTATTTTATCTTTCCCTTTAATTACACAATTGAAAATGCTTCTTTTGATTTTAATTTTCTAATCTCTCTTCATTTAAAAACATCAAAAACATTTAAATAGAATAAAATGTATTGATTCCCTTAGTTTAATTTTTTCAAACAACATTACAATAATATAATTTTTATAATTATATTTAAAATCAATATAATAATTTTTTAATATAAATATTTTAATCTGATTTAATATTGTCATTTTAGGCATTATATGCTCAACCAATTGCAACTCATTATGCGCCAACAGTTGTACAAACAATAAATAATCCTGATGGAACTGTTTCTATAATCCATATGGATCCAAATAGTGCTGTTGTTACTCTATCGGATGGCACACAGGCACAAGTGCGAACAGTCAGTGCAGTAAGTATTTTTTAAATATATAATTTCACAATCTTAAATTGTATTGTACAAATGCAACATAAAATTAACACATTTTTAAATTGCCATGACAAATATTATTTATTTAAAAATATCATTTTGTTTTAGATTCAAAATTCACCTACAGATGCTGAAGTAGCTTCTCAACAGGTTTCTGGAGGACAGCAGATAACTCCCATTAGTGCTGTTAATGTTGATCTAAATGGAGAAGCAGCTGCACAGGCAGTGGCAACTCTTGCAGAAGCAACGTTGAATCATGATGGTCAAATAATTCTTACAGGAGAAGATGGTACTCAAAGTGGTATGTCAAAGTTTTTAATTTCTAGTTTACAAGATAGAAAATTTTTTAAACTATATTTATTAATAGTATTATTTAATTTATGCTGCAATAAGCATTTAACCCATTAGTTTCTATTCTAAAGATATTTTCTTTATATAATAGTTAATTTTTTGATGAATTTATTTACAATAGCTTTATTACATTTATTAATTGATAAATAATTTGATTATAAAATTTCAAAATATCATAAAGTGCTTGATTTAGTTTAGTTTAATTAGTTTTTTAATTTTAGTTTGAAATAATCACAAATATTTTTCAAATCTTATTTTAGTAATGCCAGTAATTTGCTCTGTAAATAAACTGAAAGGCAAAATTATATACCAAAATTCATCATTATGATCACAATCATTTCATCATCACAATAATCAGTTTTATGCACATATATATATATATTATACTTTAAACTTAACATATAAAACTTTCCAATATATATATAGAGTAGTCACAATTAAAGTAGCTAACTTGGATCCTTGTGTAAAAAGATCTAGTGGTAATATGAATGTAAAATTGATATAAATACAGTAGAAATAGTGTTCAAGAAATTTATAAGAGAATTGCAAAAGGAAGTTGTTGCATTGCAACAGTTACATAACTATTATATACGTTTCAGGAGTTTATAGATTGCAATTCTGTTATAGTATCCTACTAAATGAGGAATAGTAACATGAATTCCTTGATATCAATTACATCTACCTGCATAAAATTGTGTAGTTTACAGTTGATACATATCTGATGTTATATAATGGAGAGGAACTTTTTTATCTCTTTAGGAAGGAGAATCAGTAAAACTCACAATTTATAATTTATGTTCTACTGTGACATATTTGATCCATTGCAGAGATGCTTCATATATTTTTATAATTAATTAATGTAAGACCTATTCACTATATACGCTATTTAACACATTGGCCTTTGCCCATATGGCATATTAATTGTTAAAAATTCCTGCTGTCCATCAGTGTACACCATACAGCTCTGTTTAAAACTGTGTTTATTGAGTTTCCTGCACAATTTTCAGATTGGTCTATACTTATATATGATGCTGTCATTGTTTAAAGCAAGTTTCACCCTCATAAAAATCAAATTTTTGATGATAATTTTTTGTAAACAATAATAAAGAATAAAATATTTTAAATGCATGAAATCTTTATCTAATAGGATTTACTACATTTCTAGTAAAATATTAGTTAAAGTTTTCATATAATAATTATAAATTTTAAAAAATTAGGAAATTCTTCACGTTTGCTGTTATAATATAGAATAACTACTGATATCCATTTTTTTGATAATTAATTACAAGTTAATGAATTACAGTACAAGATTCACTTCTGTTCCATTACATGAAATAAATCCCTTTGATTTTTAAGAAAAATATAAAAAACTTTTGTTCAAGCAAAAAATTATTAGATTTGTTAATGTAAAACAAGACACTGTAGAAAGAATCAAAAAATGCTGGTCTGTTGCAATAACTTAAATTTGACCCTATTTCAGCCTGGCCAGACAGCAATATTCTAAAGATTCAAAAACTTACAGCATTACCAAAAATTGTTTATAATATTACAGTGAATGGATTGCAAACCAATAGATTATGACATATATATATTTTTAAACAATACATTAGTTTTCAGGCTGAAGTGTATATTACTTTTTCTCTGTTTGCTCTTCCTTTGTTCTTACTGTTAACTTAGAGCAGTGATTCTCAACCACTGTGCCGCTGCATACTAGTGTGCCACCAAACCTTTGAAGGTGTGCTGTGAAAAATTAAGAATGAATTGTATGTATGTAATTATATAATCATATATATTAATAGTGAAACGTGGTTGGCTGGATATATTTTTTGCAGTTGAACCACTGTACCGATTCCTATAAATAGGATATCATTAGAAAAATCTAACCCTCAAATTTCTGCAATAGTCAAAATTTTTGTCGTTAAATTAAATTAAAATTATGGTTTCTCTAAAAAGTCAAAATCCGCAGATGGTGCTATAACTTAATAAGAGCCGCCATTTAATTATCTCATGTACGAGTATGTCTATAATCTGAATGTAATAAATAAAAATAAATATAATAATCTGTCAATAAAAGTTTGTTATTAAATCTAAATTATTATTTAATTGTTAATAAAAATTTGTTGTTAAATCTAAATTATTATTTAAAATATTTAGGTGGCCCGCCAAATTTTAAAATATTAAAAAGTGTTCTTCAACAGAAAAATGGTTCTCAACAGAAAAAAGGTTGAGAACCACAGAAATAAGCATATAAAACACACAAACATCCAAGTTTAAAATATTAAAAAGTGTTCCTCAACAGAAAAAAGGTTGAGAACCACAGACTTAGAGAAACAAGATATCTGAACAGATCTTGTTGGTTTATTGTGTTATTCTCTTTTGCCTATCATATATTGCAATGTATCATTATAGTGAATCTAATTAGTGTCCTACATCAGTCCTATTAGTTTGGTGCTTTTTGTTGCTCATATTGTTTGGGACTTTCTTATTAGAATGTTTTGTTATATTATAGAATGTACATTGATTTTGTTGTTAGATTTACTATCAATATATAAATATGGAATTGAAAAGATTTTATTAGATTAAAATTGTTTGATGAGGATGGAGACTTTACAGCAAAATTCAAAAGTATCAGTAGGTGAGAAAAAATGTGAATATATCTAGAACCATATGAATTGGAATGCATTGGATTTAATTAATTCACCTAGAAATTTATAAGATATAAAAATATTTAATAAAAAAATCATACATATTTAATACACTCTTTTTTTTTACTCTCTAAAAATAAATTCCTCTCTCAGAGCGTCGTCCGTAGCCGGGATTAGCAGTGAATCCACACCATATAGTCACATAGACCAGATACAATGGTCGTTCCTACACAGCATGCAAATGCAGTGTATTCTATATGCAGGAATTCTGCATATTCACTGCACCTGTTAATGAAAAATGTTCAGAATTGTCACATATGGAGTACAGTCCATAGAATATTCCCAGGCCACATGTCAACATCCATTATCGGCAAAAACCAATGAACAAAATCCATTTGTGCCTGCGAGTCTCGCAATTTCAACTGTTGCCTAATATGAATCTTGTAGAGATTTATTTATTTATTTGTATGGGAAAGAATACAGCAATACAAAAAGATGACAAAGTGGCAAGACACAAAAGCAAGGGACGAGACCGGTTCATAAAGTACAGTCCAGAGATTCAAGCCATCTCAAAGCATCATTGTACAAATTGTGGATTTCAATCAGATCTCCTTGGAAACTTCTGGCTGGGCAGTCATTTAAAATGTGGGAGATGGTTTGAAGGGATTGGAGGGTGCAGTCACAATTTGGTGTGGAAGCAATATTTCATCTGAAAAGTGAGGCATTGCAGCGACCCATATTGGTGCGAATGCGGTTAAGCTTGCACCACAAGTGGCGAGGAAGATGGAAGCCAGGAACTTGAATATACTAATAATAATGAATTATTATTCAAAATATTCCTTGTAATGAAAATTACATAATACTTTGTAGAAAAGGAAAATTACAAGTATCATATATTTACAGTTAAATTTACATATACAGTAATACTTTTCAAGTCTATATGTTCTTCATTAAATTATTTGTGATACAGTTAAACATTTACTTATTTATTTTTAAAGATCGGAAGAGCGGTAATTTATTAATTTTAATTTTAATAAAAAAATTTTTTTATAATTTTATTTAAAAAAATATATAAAATAATAAATATTTATTATATTTTTAATAAATATTTATTTTATTTATTTTATTACAGATAAATAAAACAAATTGTTTACACTACCTGGTTAACAATTTTTAATATGTAATTTACATAGTTTTTATATTCTACAGTTTTAACTATATATTGTCTAGTTCATCTTGCTGAAGTTATATTATCAGTAAGATGATAATTTTATATAATGTTATGGCAGTGGAGTGGTATACAAAAAAAATGACAAATCTATTAATATATTTTGTTACAATATCCTTAGCAAAAATTTGCAAAATCTACACATTTGTTTTATTAATGTCACTAAATTTGTATAATAATAATGATTCAAATGATTAGATAAATATATTTCTTTTCTGCTTTATGATATTGCTTTTTTTATCATTTTAAATAATTTAGAAACTATTTTCTTTCTCATTTATTGAAACAGGAAAATTGAGTTTTTCTTGAATCATTAGTTACAAGTTAATAACTAAATAAAATTTGAAAATACTATAATTGTTTCTCTAAAAATAATTTATTTTTTATTGTTAATCTTAATAGGTAAAGAATCTCTTTCATAATTATCCATTCCAAGTACGTGAAGATAGTGTATCAATTATGGATGGAGAAGATGAAGGTATGCACATTATTTTTTATTTTTATTTTTTTTCAGTTTTTATTCTAAAATATTTTATTGATAGAAGTTAAAACAATTTTTTGGTTATGTGAAATAATGTAAGAGAAACTATGATGATAGTAACATTTACTAATTCTGGAGTAATTAAAAACTTAAGCTGAAGGTTTACTCAATATAAAAATAATTTATTAACCAAAAATCATTTATTTACATTTTGCTTTTTATAATTGCAAACTAACTATTCAAAAATAATTCAAAACTATAGGCATTAAAATCTTCAGTTAATTAATATTTTTATATTAATTAATATAATCATCAGTTATAAAACAATCCATATATACAAACCTTTATTTAATATAAGCAAAAATTATACATAATGTGTATTATCTTACTTGTTAGCTTCTTTTTTCTATTTTTACCTGTTTCTCTATATCATAAACACATCACAGTCAGACTGTGATGTGTTTATGATATAAGTGCTGTTTCTCAATATAAGTGCTGTTTCTTCAACACTTTCTAATTTTTTTATTTGTCTATTATTTTCAAATCCATATTATTATAAAATTACAGTTTTTCTCATTATCATCATATTTCTATTTTCTTTTATATAATATATTTGTCGTTATTTATTGCTATTTTGTGAGGTCTCCTTGTCTAATGTTCTTCAGAAACAAAATTAAACTTTTCCATTTTCTATCAAAATACTTAAATTATCTGTATCTTTTACTTCCCTTATTTTTATCTTAATTTGTTGTAATAAATCATATTCCCCTCATGCTCTTTTTATTTTTATATTTTCTTTTCATTCTCTATGCTATAATGCTCTTGATAATTTTCAGTCATTTCACCTATCTCTCTTCCTACAAGATTCATTTTCATCCTACATTCATCTGAGTATTATTTCTATGTTATGAAATCAAAAATGCTTATATTCTTCTTTGCTATCACATAGTAAGAATTTCTACATACATTCAGTATTTACATTACATATTCACACTAAAATGTTTAAAGATAGCCAATAAAAATGAAAATATTGTACATATCAATTGCCTCACAATAATGTTGAATCTTAGGTTTTATTGAATGTGTATTATTAATTACCTAAGAGGCTATTCTGTTTATTCCATTATTTGAAGCAATTTTTTTGATTTATTAACCTGTAGTTTTCTTCTCTTTTTCATTGATCTATAAAATGTTGTTTTTCTCTATTTTGACAACATATTCTTTCAGCCACTAAGTCTATCAAAATTTATTTTATATAAAATATAATATTACATATATAATTTTTAAAACATTATATATTAAAAAAACTTAAAGAAAAATGTACAGGATAAGAAAGAAAATGAATCATACCAAACTATTGAATATCATTTTAATAGGCTTAACTTCTGATCTCATTGCAGATCTAATCAAAATTTATTTTTCTATTTAACATATTTAATTAAAGTAGCATAAAAAATAGATAAATTAGAAACTATGTTAAAAATTTTTTAAATTATATCACAAAACTGAATAGCATCATATTTCATTAGTCAAATGAACAAGCTTTTATCCATCATTAATTCTTGAATTCAATAATCATATGAACAATAAAACCTAATGCGAATTCCAAATTCAACTCAAATAATTTTTAAATTCTGCTTTTATGTGAAAAATATTGAAATATCTGAAAAATTTTACTTTTTTCTGTAAATTTCCTCTCTCAAGTTTCATTTGAAACAGAATTGGTTTAATTGACCAATGAGAATTGATAATATAAATTGGACAAGGTTTCAGATTTGGCCCCCTGAGAAAAATAGTGTGTTAAATTTTGAGCTTATGATTTTTAAATTAAATTTTTTATAATTTTTTTATACAGTCTAAGGAGTTGTTTGAAATATAAACAAATAGTATCTACCATGTGGATCTGTATGAATATATGCATATAGTTTTCAAGTACAGTTCGTTCCAAAATGATAGTCACCTAAGCGGAAGATGTTCGGCCTCCTTACAATACTTACAAACCAATGAGATTAATCAGTTCAGGTGCGAATTTGAGTTTGCAGAGCTTTGGACAATTCCATTTATTTTTACTAAGCAACAGGATTAGATAGGCTTAATGACAGAGTTTGTAGAGCTTTAGACGATTCCATTTATTTTTTCTAAGCAACAGGGTTAGATAAGCTCAATCATTTTTCCAAAAAATAATTTTGAGCATTTATTAGGAAAGTTTCAATTTATTATTTATAAATTAATCCGTTATTATTAATTTAGGCAAAATGCAGCATTATATAGTTGTAACTAACAAGGGTAATTAGGCGATAGGTTGTTGAAGCACCAAACGATGCACCGACAATAAGCGATAAATTGTTAAAACACCAAGCAAAGCACCGGCAATAACATAATGGCGAATACAGGAAGTAGTTTATTTTATTGATTTATTTGAAAATGTATATTTCTTTCTGCATTGTAATAAAATTAAAAACTGTTCCAAACGATTCTCATTGATAAAATGTTTAATATCCATTAATTGACCAAATGATATTTATTTGTTTCCATGACAATTTAATCGTCAATTTTAAAAAAGAAAATATAAAAATTGAACATGTGTGTTAAAATGAATTTTGTGTTATTATATCTGTTTTAGTTTTCTAATAATTTTTCTAATAAGAATTTATATTTGTGTTGGATAGTCAAATTTATAGTTTGTTCTACCATATCTTTCTGAAAGTTTGGTATAAAGACAAAGTACAACAAATTTCAATTGATAACAGATTACATATTTACGTATTATGTTCTATTTATTTTAATAAAGATAGTTATATCTTTCGCTTTGTATTTTTATTGTTTTCACCCAAAACATTATAAAACAATTGGACTCTATTTGTAAAGATATAAATGCTAATCTCGGTTTCTACAAAATTTCATTTTTAAAAATCATTTCTTATGAAATGCTTTATTAATTATATCATTAAATGTTTATTTTGAACTAGTCATATATAAATATGCATTTGCTTCAGATTTACCAAAATAATTGTCTTTCGAATATATATATATTATACTATTAATAAATCTAGTTATTATAATTCATAAAACGTCGCTGCCATTCTCGATAAGAAATCTTTTTTCAATTTAATTAAACTTAAAAATAAATCACATTTATGCAAATAAAATTTCATTCTTATCCTTGACAGGAATCTCACGTTTATCCAAATAAAATTTCATTCTTATGCTCGACGGGAATATATAAAACTCTATATAGTTTATATATAATATATGGCGGCAAATAAATACGGTATATTTCAGCTCTATATATAGTTATATGGCAGCAAACAAATACGATATATTTATATTAGCATATTAGAATCTCTATAATAGTTTATATATAATATTTGGCGGCAAACAAATATGGTATATTTATATTAGCATATTAGAATTTTAAAAAGTAAATTTGTAAATATCATACTCATAATTACCAATATCGAAAAGTTAAAAAATGATATTAGAGCGTGTTATCTATTTACTCAGTTCGTAACTAGAAAGTCTGCCTGGCTTGAAATAGTGAGCAGTGATTAGTTTTTTCAGTTCAGAGTGCTGTAATTGACCCTTCTCATTCATATACCTCATCCATATTCTTAGTCAGAACGGACATGTCCGTTTTTAGCTTCCACTATGCACATTCATACTGACAGACTTTATAACCGATCAACTTCTGGTAAACTCAGCCCCTGCAAAGCAGGTGACTATATTTTTGGAACAAACTGTACATATTAATTATATAGTTGGCCATACATATAATGCAGGAATACATTCAGTATTATATTAATCCATGTTACCCCAGCCAATATAGAGTATATATGAATCAAGTATCAAAAAATATATGCACATTAATTACAATAAATAAATGCTAAATCTTCATATGTATTATATTTCAAACACATACTTAGCTATATAATGCAATACTATTGAGTTAGTAGCAGATATTTCATCATCTACTACTACTAAATGGAAAATTTTAAAATGACAGATCATTAAGAATAGATATCATCATCTATGGCTACTAGTTTCATTAGATAATTATGCAAATAAATTTTTTTAAATATTTGCTGTTTATGTTAGATTTTTTTTTAATATTAAATTTAATGTAATTAAAATTCTTGGTTTACAAATTTAACAAAAACAAAAATATTTCATGTGATGGTTCCAATTAGAGAATGAAAATGTCTACCCATTATAGGAGCATTGCTGTAATTTTTTTTTGGCCATGATATATTTATAGGAATCTTATGTTTTATGAGAGTCTATAAGTATTTTTTGTTATGTAGTCTATGTAATTTTGTTTATGCTTTGATTGCATAGAATTTTTAAGCATGATGATTGAATATTATAATTCTAAGAATAACACACTATTAGCCTAGTATTTATTTGTAATTTAAATTTTATTTTATCAATAAAATTCAAAATTATATTTTAGTGATGATTATCTAATGAAACTGTATTTATAAATATTTAAATTTCAATAAATTGTTAATTTTTCAGGTTTATTTGCTTGGTTTACAGTGAATTTCCTCTTGGGTAAGCCATGAAAATTATCAGTTTTTACCTGTATTATATACATTAATTAATTTGCCTGTAAAAATAATAAGAGAAAAATGGAAAATATATCAAAAATTTTATTTTTCATATAACTAAACAAAAATTTATTCTTTATAAATATCTAATAATACTTTAAAAATATATAAACTTTAATAATAATACAATAAATAGAAAAAGTAATGAGTTCTGATAACTTATAGTATTTAACTTGTATGATTTATTGATTTTATTATGTTGTCCAAAATTCAAATATTCTAATTCTCATCCAAGTTATATCTTTAAACTGAAATATAATAATCCTTTCTGTAATAAATTTTAGTTAATTTCTAAAAAGTATTCATTAAAGAAATATAAATCATTTCTTTCAGGAATTTTTAAAATATAACTACAAGACATATAATGCAGTTACAAAAAATATTTTCGTTTATAAATTGGAGGTATAGTTTAATGGAATGTTGAATATAATTATGATAAATTCCTATTATATTTATAAAAATTTCTTATAAAGAATGAAATAACAAAATTTCATTGAAAAGGTATTATTAGAATGGGTGATCATAATCAAAATCATCTTTAAAAAAATATATTATATTTATAAAAATTTCTTATAAAGAATGAAATAACAAAAGTTCATTGAAAAGGTATTATTAGAATGGGTGATCATAATCAAAATCATCTTTAAAAAAATTTACTTTCGAAGTTAAAATGGAATAAATTAAAAAATAAAGTTAATGGAATAAAATAAAAAAATAAAGTTTTTATTGTACTAAAGGAAACACCAATATGGTTACCAGTAATTTCTAATAGTTACAAGTATGGCCACATAAAATTTTCTCTTGAAAACCTCTAATTGCATATATACAGTGTCCTAAGAAGCTTATGCATAATTTTAGCTATTTATTAATAAGTTGTTTTTAATACAGTAAAGCTTGAAACTTAACAAATTGAGAGTTTTTAAAGAGAAATGTAATATAATTGCATTTATGATGAATTTATTTTCTAATAGAAATATTTACTATTAAAGAACACAGTTTATTATATGTAATATTTCTCACAAGATTAAATCAATTCTAATTTTAAACATGATATGGAAAGACAAAATTTAGAAAATACAATTTCACTAATTCTTGTTGATTAAATAAGAAATACATTCAAAGAAAACAAATATATTACTAAAATCAAAAAATAAATCCGCAATTTAATTTAATGTAGATCTAATTGGTGATGAGAGATCTATAGCCACTTTGGATCTTGGTGGTGGATCTACCCAAGTGACATTTGCACCAAATGATCTGAAAACTCTTGTATTTAGTCCAAAAGAATACATCATCAAAAGAGCAATCCAAAATGAATCTATTATATTATATACACATAGGTAATGTATTTGTAAATAATATTTATATAATTAATCTTTTACATTTTAGCTTATATTTTATCTTTAAAATATTTTATAGTTATCTTGGTTTGGGACTTATGTCAGCGAGATTAGGAATTTTACAATCTACAAGCAATGGAAGTGAGATGATTTATTATAATTATAGCAAGTTTATCTAATCATAAATTATAATAAAAATTTACTTTTGTATTCAGAAATTGAAGAAGATAATGAAGTTCTTAATAGTCCTTGCATTCATCCTAGTATAAAGAAGAAATGGATTCATGGAGAAAAGGTTTATTTAGTAAGGTAATTTCATTTCTATAGATTTTACTTGGTGCTTTTATCTCAATTATATAAATTTATTAATCTCCCTCATATTATTTTTATTTTTGTAGAGGAATGAAGTCTGGAAAATATAATTTTGATAACTGTTACAAACAAGCTCAAAAGTTTTTAAATACAACAGTTGATCAACCAGTTGAATTACCAAAAAGAATTATTTTTGCTTTATCGTATTATTTTGATAGAGCAGCTGATATGGGTATTATAGGTACATTTTTATTATTTTATATATTATATTTTTATTATTTTAAATTTTACTCAAAAGAAAAATATTTCAGATAGACAAAAGGGAGGAAAATTAACAGTGAGGGAATATCAAAAAGCAGCTAACAGGAGTAAGTTATAAAATTAAAAATGAAAAACATTATTCATATTATTAATATAATAAAAATTCCTATTTATTAATCATTATTTGCAGCTTGCAACAAGACAAATTTAAAACAACCATTTCTTTGCTTAGACAGTACATATATAGTAGCATTATTACATCATGGATTAGGATTAAATTTAGAAACTGAATTAGTGGCAAGTATTTTAAAATTTTATTAAATAATAATAATAAAGTATTTTTAATTCAATATAAAATGATTTACTAAATTGTAAATTTATTTTTATAGTTAGTGAAAAAAATTTATGGTGTTGAAACTAGTTGGGGTCTTGGAGCTGGATATAGTGCCTTAACACAAGGCTAATGGATTTGTAATCTCATGTTATATTGTACATAATGTAAATTGATACAGGATTAAGACTGGATAAACTGTGATGTACAGTGCAGTTTTTTTAATTGCAACATTCTAAGTATATTTAGCTTCTTATTCAATGGCTAATTTAATATAAAGTTTCCTCCTAATAGCTTCAAACTCTAGCATTTATGTGACATATAAACAGAAATTTTCTGTTAAAATTATCTCTATTCTTCCTTATACAGAGAATCTGTAAAACCATTTATCTAAATGTGATTTTAAATAGGCCAGAAATATTTAAATATTGAAATGTAGAAGCAGTTCACTGTGATATTTATTTATTACTAAAATTATTCCTTCCATGACATTATTTAAAGAATAAAATACTCAATTTTAGTATAATTTATGCAATTCTTTTATTTTCTTTGAAAAGATTATTTTCATTATCCATCAAAAATTATTATATGAGTAAACAAAAACAATTTTTCCAATCAAATTTTTATCTAATTCTTATTGTTATGTTTGAGTAACTAATGAAGTCAATAACATATACATCATTGTTCATATTGTAAATTTACCAAGAATTGTATGACATGTTTTTTCTTGTATTCTGTACTTTGTCTGCTTCAAAAATTTAAAATTTCAAGAAAATAGATACTGTTGGCAGGAAAAATAAATTTATTAAATATATCAATCATTTCATTGTAATTTTTTAAGTATATTTTTCTGCTGACAATGTTGACTTTTCTGTTATTTTGTTTCTTCTTGCATTGTGTGTAAGAAAGTGATAATTCATTCTATATAAAATTCGATATAATAAATATATGCTATTGCAAAATGCCAAGTTAATGTTTTATATAAAGCAGTATAAAATAAGCAATATATATTTTTTAATAAACAGTTTTTATATATGCTTAAGCAGATAGTTCTTGACTTACAATAAAGTTTTGTTTGAACCACTCTGCTGATATATAGATATTGTCATTAAATCGGAAATATGTTTAATTTTTTTTATCACCATCTTTTGTTTATAACACAATACAATATTGCCATAAACTTAATACAACTAAAGAAAGCAGAACAGAAAATGGAAATTGCAATTGACCAGTCACAAGGCTTATGAATATTTTTCAAATGAAAAAAAATGATGATGAAATTACTGTGGTCGGAGTCTTGGAGTTGGATATAAGGCCTTACTATATGGCTACTGAATATATAATCTCATGTTACACTATACATAATGTAAATTGCAATTTTTTCAAGGAAAATATATGATCATAGTTCTGAGCTTGCATCAATTCCTATCTGTATATTTTTTTAATCAGGACTATGAATTAATTTTATATGATCGTAGTTCTGAGCTTGCATCAATTCCTATCTGTATATTTTTTTAATCAGGACTATGAATTACTCTGTAATAGGAGAGGGAATAGTAGTTGATAAACAGTTCAGGTATCTTAGGTTATTTTTGAAGTTTCTATACATTAAGATGGATGATGGAGGATTTAGAAACTGATTATGAGCTGAAGAGACTTATGAAGGAGTCTGCAAAGGTTGAAAGACAATATCTGGAATTGTAGAACATCTATTTCATATTCGAGAATATTTACGAATAGAGCAAAAGAATTTCAAAGTGGATTTAATACAACTGATTATATACATACATTAAGACAAATTTAAAAATCAGAGGGGAATATCAAAATCTGTTCTTTCGATTTTTAAATTATATAGTCAATAAAATGTTTGACTATATAAAAAAAAGCTTTTGATAGCAGTAAACTTTGAATATAACAAATGAATGAATTTATTTATTACATTCCTTCGATTTTTAAATTACATAGTCAATAAAATCTTTGACTATATAAAAAAAGCTTTTGATAGCAGTAAACTTTGAATATAACAAATGAATGAATTTATTTATTACAAAATATACACACAAATAGAACAGCAACTATAAAAATTCGCAAGGCAATAAAATTTCGATACAGAAAGGAATAAGGTGATTCCTTCTTCAAAAATTTTCGCTGCAGTTTTTCAAATTATGATCCAAAATAGATTGGGATTCAGAAATTCCCCTATAAAAGGGGAACTAATCCATTGAAGATATGCAGATATAAAAACTAATATCAAGACTTGTGCACAGCTTACAAAAAATAATAAAAGATTAGAAAATAAGAAAATAGGGCTTAAAACTAAAAATTATATTCAACAAATTTGCCGAAAGAAACAAACGAAACCAGGCGGTGAACCAATAGAAATAGGTAGTTCATATATTTAGGACAACTTTTTGACTTAGAAAATGGAATACAAAATGAAATCATACTAATAATACAATTGTCGTGGATCTCATTTAAAAAACTAAATTCAGGAAAACCTTGCATAGCTCGGTTTTTATCACCACCAAGGAAGTTTATTACCAAGATTATTTTGATTATTACACACACCAACATTGGCAACACTGATCAGAGTCTCCCAAGCGCTGCAGGTGACAGTTAAAAACCACGTGTATACTGTAGTTTTTCGATTGGCACTCACGTAGACACGTTCTTTCCCCGCAGTATTTTATTATTTACGTTAATAATAGTTTTTAATAATCTTTTATTATTTAAGTACGAGTGAAAATAGCACGTTCAATGAATGAGTCCTAATGTTTTCTACAACTTATATCAGTTTAAAATGATTGTTATTTAGTTAATAAAAACAAATGTATATTTTTCATTTTTAAACATTTTTATTATTCGAAATCTTTGTAATAAACAAATTAAATTGAAATCTATTATAGACCTCGAACAACGTGGTTTTGCATAACGAGTACGCTTTTTAGAACCAATTACAGGATCCGAAATCTTTGTAATAAACAAATTAAATTGAAATCTATTATAAATAGACCTCGAACAACGTGGTTTTGCATAACGAGTACGCTTTTTAGAACCAATTACAGGAATATCTTGTATAGCGCGGTTATCTTCAGAAGTGATCTGTCCATTTGTCTTAAAAGTATTCAACCAATGCATATTACCAGTACTCGCATATGGATCTGAAATCCAAACATTACTTGGCGGATTGGTCGCGTGGAAACGCTTCGGCTTTCCACTCTGGAGGACCAGGATTCGAGTTCCGGGACCCATCCTTTGAAAATGTTTATCATACGAAATTTACGCGCTATCGGGACTACAATTTTTTTGTTATCCTGATCAAGATGACGCCAGTTTCCATTTTGTAGAATATTGACGGAACGAAACAAGTCCTCCTACAGGCTGCCAGTCCTGAGGGGTCAGCCGGATTGTGGAGGACGGGGATCGACGCCTGGCTCGAACCCCATGCTAAATATTTTCAAGGAGTGGGACCCGAGATTCGAACCCGGGTCCTTCAGAGTGGAAAGCCGAAGCGTTTCCACGCGCCAGTCGGGACCACTGATATGGATTCCATTTTGGCACTGAACGCTGAATCAGTATAAATGTTGAAAGGTGGTTGAGTATACATTCTACTGATGAAAAAAGAAATGCGAAAATGTTTATAAATTATAAAGTTCGTCATTACTCATCCATAGGTTGTATAGAAGTGCATAATTAACTTGTAAATATTAAAAAATTTTCTAGATGAAATTTGTCTATATAATTTTGGAATGTTTTAATAATTAAAAGATGTAAAATATGTCATCATCGTTAACATCATATCTGAATTTCATAAATATCAAAAATTCAGCGAAATAATTTAAGTTGTTGTAAAGCAATCGTTTACTATCTTGGAGGTTTCGGATTCGATTTCAAATCATCTCCGGTTTTCTGGATGCAGCCGTTCAACCTAACCTTCAATCTTCCTGTTGACTCCTCATGGATGTTGGCCAGCTATGATTGGCTCTGAGGTGGCCGCCACCAAACTATCCTTTATGAGATTTAGTGATGTAATTCAAAAAATAACTTTCTGGTAGATCGCATCTTTTTCTATGTTTTTATGCTGCTTTTCATTCCGTATGTATTTTTTTTTTTTTTCATATTTATGCCCCCTTTCCAATCAGGGAGATTACTAAGGGGGCGGGGCCAATTCCAACCACGGGCTGCACCCACACCCATGGAGGGGGGCCGGATGGTGAAGGACGGGGATCGCCGGGCCGGGCCCAGCACCCCGAAAAAAATCTGGGACCAGACCCGGGACGCGAACCCGGGTCCTCCAGCGTGGTACGCCAACGCGTTACCACTCGGCCATCCGGCCGCCATTCCGTATGTATTAAATGGGGGACAGTACAGTGTCCAGCAGATGTCAGTTTTAGGTAGCGGATGAGTTTCAACAAGCGGGATCTAAATCCCTCCTGAAAAATAGGTTTGGGATCTGAATTGAACCCAGTTGCAAGATGTAAACACAGCACGATTACATTTTGGAATTCAACCCGGATCTATTGAATAGTAAACAATAATTTAATCTTGTAATTTCAAATAGTTAGTTAGGTTAGTTTTTATTACGCCGCCATATCCTCATGGGATATTCTTTATCTGGCGGCGGCCATTTATAGCTCCCATCACAGGCTGGCCAGCACCCATGATGGGGTCAACCGGATGGTTGAAGGATGGGGTTCAACAGGCCGGGCCCGGACCCCTCCTGAAAAATTGGAGGTGTGGGACCCGGATTTGAACCCGATCCTCCAGGGTGGTAAGCCGAAGCTTTATCACGCGGCCATCCGGCCGACAATTTCAAATAGTAAACTGACAACTAGGATGCATTCATTGCATTCGAAAGACTGTGGTGGAAGCGTGCTGCATGTTCCCCATTATTCTATTTGAAGGATTCGAATTGAATTCCAAATTCTATATTTTTAAAAGATCTGGATCTAGCCTGTCTTTCTTTTTCACCTATGATGATCTATTGGCCGACTCAATCACAGTATGGGCAATCTCAGATAAGATCTGAAATGATCTCGCCATTTAATAATATCTGAACGAAAAATGTCTAAATTAGAAAAATAAAGATGACTCGGACTCAATCACAGTATGGGCAATCTCAGATAAGATCTGAAATGGTCTCGCCATTTAATAATATCTGAACGAAAAATGTCTAAATTAAAAAAATAAAGATGACTCCCTGTACTCTTCTTACATCATCATCCATTGTTCAAACTCTGAGTACATTCTATCACTTTCAATAAATGTAAATTTTTAAATGGTTGACACTCCAAGATCTGTGTCATCAGTCATATCTAATGGCATCATTTTTCTACTATCCATCAGACATTTCAAAAAATATTAAATTATATGAGGGGCAGTCAAAAAGTTTCCGGAATTTCGTTGTAACTATTTATTACCACAATATAGGTACACATTTACTTAATCGCCTTCAAAGTAGGCTCCTTCAGAACACACACACTTGTTCCACCGCTCCTGCCATTGCTGGAAACAACGATGAAAGTCCTGTTTTGGTATCTTCCGATGTTCAGCCGTCGCGTTGGTTTTGATGTCTTCTACGGTGGCAAAACGGTTACCTTTGAGGCCCTTTTTGATCTTGGGGAAGGGCCAGAAATCCGCAGGTGCTAAATCCGGTGAGTAGGGAGGCTGGTAGAGGAGTGGAATGTTCGTTTCTGCAAGCCATGTCCGCACAGCAAGCAATATGTGGGAGGGAGCATTGTCGTGATGCAAATTTGTACCAGCTGGACAAACTGTTAACAGCCCTTTCTACGTGCAGGTTTTGACGACTGATGGAGGCAATCCGAAGAAAACGTCCCGCGAAATGGCAAGGAGGATGGACACTGCATCACGACAGTTTTGACGACTGAGGGAGGCAATCCGAAGAAACGTCCCGCGAAATGGCAAGGAGGATGGACAATGATCACGACAATGCTCCCTCCCACATATCGCTTGTTGTGCGGACATGGCTCGCAGAAACGAACATTCCACTCCTCTACCAGCCTCCCTACTCACCGGATTTAGCACCAGCGGATTTCTGGCTCTTCCCCAAGATCAAAAAGGGCCTCAAAGGTAACCGTTTTGCCACCGTAGAAGACATCAAAACCAACGCGACGGCTGAACATCGGAAGATACCAAAACAGGACTTTCATCGTTGTTTCCAGCAATGGCAGGAGCGGTGGAACAAGTGTGTGTGTTCTGAAGGAGCCTATTTTGAGGCGATTAAGTAAATGTGTACCTACTGTATATTGTGGTAATAAATAGTTACAACGAAATTCAAGGAACTTTTTGACTGCCCCTCGTATTAGAAGTTTGAAATGGCTATCATTTTTAAATTATTGAAGCTCTGCTATTAAAAAGTGTGACATCGCGTTTGTTTATAAATTTTGTTTGGATAATTTGCAATAAAGAGAAAAACGAAACTAATGAATAATTTTTCATTAGCCGAATCACAGTTTTTAATTACAAAATTTTTCATGTGAAATACTAGACAAGATTAACGCCGCCTATTTAAATATTTTACAAAAATAATGCTTTCTTGCCAACAGATGACGTCATTTACCAATTACTAAGTGACTGCACTATAACAGCATAGTATAACAGTCATTGTCATAGCCCAGTCACTTAGTAATCAATCATCTATTTGCCACAGGCTGCTTACCTCTGCGGAGATGTCAGTCGGATTGTAGAGGACGGGTACAGATCCCATGAAAGAATTTTCCAAGGAATGGGATCCGAGAATTGAACCCGGAACCCAATGTAAAGGATCTACAGTGGAGAGTCGAAACGATTCCATGCGGCCAACCAATCAACTGTAGGATTTATTTATTTAAATAACTCTGCTTGAGACTAACGTTAAAATGATTTCATTTAGTTATACTTCAATCTCGGTTAATAGGACTTAAGATTTAAACTCGAGAGATTAATCGATTCTCTTCCTCTAATATATTATTTTTTTCTCGCAGATGATTAAACCATCCTTGTGGACAAGAGCAAGAATATACTCATCTGTATCTGATCCGCGTGGCAAGTAAAGGGATCTTTTCATATCATTAGAAACAGGGCCAGCCGAAGGGCGGTGCGACCGTACAAGGCCCCGAGATCCCGCTTATTCGAAAACTGATTTATTATTATTATTATTAATTTTATTATTTAACGTCAAAATGATTTCATTTAGTTATACTTCAATCTCGGTTAATAAGACTTAAGATTTAAACTTGAGAGATTAATCGATTCTCTTCCTCTTATATATTATTTTTTTTCTCGCAGATGATTAAACCATCCTTGTGGACAAGAGCAAGAATATACTCATCTGCATAAAATTTTTAAACTGATAAAAGAAAATAAAAAATAAATAAGAACAAAATACAATATATGCTTTAAAAGCAGATATTAGCAAAAAAAAAAATTCAAAATGAAAATAAATTACAATAAATGCAATTAAAAATATCAAATATGACTGCAAAAATAACTCACTTGTCAGATATAAATAAAAAATAAATACAGTAATTATAAAATGAAGAGCAATATGAACTGAAATACTTGGTTCAGAGTTAAAACAATTATGAAAATACCAGTTTATATAATAAATATGAAAACTTTTGATGTGTGTAATAATTTAGCAATTAATAAGAGATGTGAAATTGTTCATATTACTTAGACAAATAAATATTATCATGAAAAACAAGTAGAAATATAGGAAATTAGGAAATAAATTTATTATAAAAGTACTTTTGATTGTATAATCGATTTAATAATGCAAATAATTTTCTCTTAGAAAGATGATATCAATATACAAAACATTTTTAACTTTTTATTAAGAAAATGATAAAAATGAATTTGAAAAGTTGAAAATCTTTTTTAATTGGCTTAAATCGTGAAAACATTTGAAGAATCATAGCTAAGTGTAGCATAAATTAAATATACAAACTTTTTTAACAAGAGCGACTACACAAATAAAATACTTTGATGGCTCGAATTTACTTACTTATGAATGTTTCTTCCATGATAAGAAGAAAAAGTATTATACTGTATATTTATTCAATATTTTATCGATATAATAAGTACATATCTCCAAAAATAAAATAAAGAGTAAAATTTTAATCCGACTTTATTGTGCAACAGATAAATAACAGATATTCATAAATTCTCTTTTATATTTTAATAACTGATATATTTTTAGAATATTCTTCAAATTATTTGATGAATATAAAAAAAAAAGAAAATAATAAATATTTAATAATTGTTATTTCAAGAATCATTCTTATGAATACATTTTTCTTCACCAAAAACAATAATTAAAATTTCTAAAAAGTTAATTAGAATCTACAACTACAGTTTACTTTTAATTTACTGCTTAATTATTAATTAACTTTTTTATTTAATCGGTATCAACAGTATATTATGATTACTGTTGATATCGATTATTTGCTAGCAATTAAATGATCAAGTCCCAAACGTAAATATTTTTATAGTCTAGTGGTGGTTAGTGAATCTCCTCTCTTCATCGTCATATGTAAACAATTAAGCTGAATGTTTTTGCTCACTATTACAAATCGATACTCGTCTGACTATTACAACACTACCTATCTATATTTTCCCGTTTTCGTCCTTCCTGTGAATAAATTGTCATATGTAAACAATCAAGCTGAATGTTTTTGCTCACTATTACAAATCGATACTCGCCTGACTATTACAACACTACCTATCTATATTTTCCCGTTTTCGTCCTTCCTGTGAATAAAATTCACACAAAATGGATAATTTCTTTAATTCTTTTGATGGATTTTGTTATATGGACGCTTCAGATTGTGACGAAATTTGTGTCGACACGATGTTAAAATTAATTTATTCGTATAATTTGAATCTGTTAAACGATAAATTTATAATGTTGAATGATACAATAATTACATTTATTAAAATAAATATTTATTGCATACTATAACTTGACGCAGCATCGGAAGGCAGTATTAATTAATATGAGATCCCATAAACTTAATACTGCCTTCTGATGCTGTCGTCAAGTATATTTCTGTTTAGCTATAAAAATTTTACTACGCTAGTCGAGAACAGAAAATTAAACTTATTTTTAATCATAAAGTTTGTTTTGTTCTATTTAATACACAATTTTTAACATTTTCCTACCATTTTTAATTATTTTTCAAAAAAAAAATCTTTGGCAAAAATGAGTCGTTTTTCAGGCTCTATAGAACGTTGTGTTAGCTGATGATCGTTCCAAAAGATTTCTATGAGATAATTAAATTTAAAATATTAATTATAATAATGAAAGACGTAAAAATATTCTTTAAAAATGATGACAGCTTCGATATCTCAGTATACTACTCATTAATGATGATGAATTTGATATTGCCACCGAGCACTCTTTCATCTTGGAAAATTTTTTAACTCTAAATATTATTAGAGTTAAAAAATCAAAAAATAAATCAAATTTGAGAAAACTAATACGGATAATCTTTTGCATATGAATATTTTATTGAAAACAACTTATAAAAGTCTTCATTAGCTTCACATCTAAACCTTCATTAGCTGCACATGTAAAGTGAGTTATTAGATAACCAAACTGCATCCTTTAAAAGTCATTCTATGATAAATTCAGTTCATCATTACGTCTCCTAATATTTATTTAAATTTTTCTGTTAATTATATTTGTATGCTTATTTATAAATACATGTACTACTATATTTAAATTTATTATTTATAATTTGTCATAAATAGTTATATCGTTAGCTGTTATTATGTTATAGTTTTTATATGTAGATTTAATGTAAATTTATAGTTGTCATTATGACAGGCATTAGTATAATACATTATACTCCCGATTTTCCGGGTTGATGGAAATGATGTTTAATTATAGATGCTTTGATTTAGTTGCTATATCTGAAGATTTTTAAACGGCCAAGATTAGTTTTTTTTTTATTAAACTATGGTTGTGTTCGAAGTATCAAGTCTACTACTGCTATGACTGTTTCTATAGGAGTACTAATCTAAAGTATTCTCAGTCAGAGTAATCTTAAGAGAAATTGATATTCGAACACTATTGAAGTACTTAAGTTAAGCATATGTTCGCTAGTATCAAATTTGATATAATTTAATTAGTTAAGAGGATTATTAAATAGTTTTATTCAGTAAATATATAAGTAATCAAAGAATGATGCTATTGAAAAATATCACATGAAGACCACATAATGTGGTCTTCGTCGAAGTGATCTCCGTGAATCACATGAAAACCACGTCCAAATACTTCGAACTGGTATAAATATGGCGGAACTTCCGGTGAACTGAAAGTACTCTTTACTGGTATTTCTAACACGACTCAAGGCCTGTTTCCACTTACTCCGCGCTGACGAAAAAATGCGCTAAAGCAAATAGTCAACGGCAAATGCGTGACGCACAATCTGCTTAAATTGTTTCCACTCCCCTCTTACTGCAGCTTAATCTTGAGCGATGACCTTGAGCTTAGCATAGACAGGATGGAAGCTAGAAATGATTTTTTAATTCGCCTGCAGGGGCAATATGTCGGCATAATCATGTTAGTCACTGATTTTTAAATATTTGTTGTAATGGTTGTATTATCTTTATACTAAAAACTAAGTTAATATTATTAATAATTTGATTTAATAAATTGAAATCAGACATGAAACATAAACACATATAAACAGAATTTAATGTTGTTTATCTACTTTTTAACAACTTTCAGAAGTTCCTCTTCATACTCTTCAGCAATCTCTCTCTCGGGAAATTTATGAAAGTCAATTACTTCTGCTACAGATTGTAAAATAATTTCATTACCAGATATCCACAGAAATGATAGGAAAATTATTATTATTATTTGCTTCATTCAATTATAAAACTTTCTTTTTTCGTCTAATAATGTATTCCCAACGATCTATATATCGATATGTATTCCAGATGTGAGCCGCCATCTTGGTTGTGCGCAAGCAGAAAGCAGAAATATCTACTACTGCTAGATGTCAGCGTAAAGCGGACGGCGCACTATTTGTCTGCCCAGATTCATGTTTCCACAAGTGCGCTATATACCACGCACTGTGAATCGCGCACAGCGCATTCAGTGGAAACATAAGTGGAAACAGGCCTTCAGTTTTAAGTTGTGATCCTACATAATTTACATATTTGAGAATGCCATTTTTAACATTTATTTATTATTTTATTATAATTGCATTGTTTGATTTGCATGCTTTTATCATAACACTATGCTCTCATCATGCATTTTTGATCATTTTTGTTTCTCTAGATTATTTATTAATTTAATAATGTAATTATAGCATAATGAAAATAAACATATGCACTTAGATTTTCTTCGATTACAAATACTAGAGATATAGTATTTGTAATCGAAGAAAACATCAAAAAAAATTATTGTTATTATTTTTTTTGATATGTTTTCTTCGATTACAAATATTATATTTCTAATTTTATTTCTTAGTTTTTCAGCCTATATTGTTTGGTTACCTACAAATAGTTCTAGAAACAAGCAATCATATACTTTCAGCTCCTTTACTACAGGATTATAAATATGGCTGTGTTAGTTCGAAATTATTATGGAAAAAAATTTAGAAAACTTAAGTATCTTCATTTAAAACAATTAAAAGTATAAAATTAAAAGATTTCACATGGTGATTATTTGGAATTTCCTACAAATTTCCTAAAAATTTATAAATTAATTCAATACATATTCGCCATTTTTAAACGACTGGAACTATGGAAGTAAAAAATATGAAATCCACAAACTTATCTTTTATGGAAGAACATCCCTATGGAATTTCAAAAATTGATTTCAGAGTTAGTGGATGATACACAGACTGGCAGCAACATTATAAGCTTTATTTTTCTTCTTAAAGTTGGCTTTTAAAGATAACAATCTTCGGCTTATTTTTTGTTTTCCTACTATCCATAACTCGAATTTTAATGGATTGTTAAAACTGAAAACAAAAACATCTCTTTAAGTATTGAAAATAGATATTATATACATCATGTTTCAAGGATTATTATGCTTTTAATTATAGCTTATTAAACTTCTGCATGATATTAAATTACGTGACCACATTCTAAATCAACTCATGGTTTATCACGAGAAAACTGTAAATAAATCTAACTAAAAATCATAAATAACTATGATTATAGATAATGTTCCTAATTAACTAGTTGTTTATTATATTATCGTATGGTTTAAATTCGTTACCATTAAACATCTCTCGCTCTCCATTTTGATATCTTCAGAAATTTTTAATCAATTTCTCTTTGCACTACACAGCTATTCGTAATTCTGACGTATCGATAAATCGATAATATTGATGGATCGATAACTCAAATTTTATTTATTGTAGACAAGTTTCTCTAGAGTTTTCGCTACCCATTTTAGATCTTGCTATTTATATGTGTGTTATTTTTCATTTTAACTATTATCTTCAGAATTTTATATTTGTTTCTTGTCAGTCTATTCCCTTTTAAATAAATGATAGCAGAAAAAGAAAATTGCAACAGACTTTCTTTTTTTTTTAATGTTCTTTTATCATTGCTATATATCACTTCTTCGACATTTTTTTTTCTATAAATAAATTCTCTGCAGTTGTGATTTTAATTTATCTATCTTAAATAATTAACTGTAACTGTATACATTAGTAATAAATCATTTTTCATAATTGCTATAAATAGTATAGTAAAATGTTTAAAGAAAAAAAATCTGATTATAAAACTATTGATTCTCTTTCTCTGCAGTTTCAAAATTTATTAAAATTAAGTAAAATATAACAAAATTTTTAAGAATAATCTTCTATAAAAAGATATACAAAATAAATATTATTTCGATGAAAATAATTGATTTGGACTGCATTTTATTCTTCCTGTCATAATAATTTTAAGAGCGTTATATTATAAAAATTTTCTGAGTAATTAATCTAGATCGGCTTTTATTTTATTTTATTTTTTTTTTTATATTTAAAAATACGTAATTCTTTTGTTATTAATTTTATAAAAAAAATTCATAATTTCACTTTTATAATTCAATAATAAGCATTTTACTTGACAGTTCGAAAACAAAATATAACTTATATATATGTAGGGCCTTTCAGACTAAATGCGACCTGGGACAATTAATATTTTTCAGGGCCTTTAAAATGAAATAAAATTGACAAATATACAGTGGTAAATGTACAAGAAAACAGAAAACATTGATAGAGAACTTCAAATTTGGACAAGCACTGAAGCTCAACAGCATAAAAATATTCAAATATATTTTTTCTAGCATATTGAGTTATAGAGGCCCTTAAAATTATGAGGTCCAGTATAGCCACCCCTCTTAAGCGTTGTGAAAACTTCAAAATTCCTGTTTAGACAACTTTGGACATGTTTGAACAAGTCACAACTTGTCAAGAACAATATGAAAGAGACGTTACTATTTGGAATGACAACTTTTCATTTTTTCCATAAAGATAGAACTGTGATTAAAAATTAATTTAGAAAGAAATTTTTATAATTACAATGTATCATTCTTTATATAAATTTTTTATATTTAACGTGCTTATCTTTATAATTTCGTATCTCTCCGTTTAATTATAAAAACATATTTTTTTAGTTAATAAATTTAATATTTTAACAACATCTGGTTCAGCAATAAATGGATATTTGTTTCTAATATCGAATTCTAAATTAAATTTCTTATCTTTCGTTCATTAATTGAATTTTAAATTAAATATTTTTACTTTACTTTGCATTATTCATGTTCGATTTATTTAATTAATTCTATCTGAAAGTTTATAAATATCGTAAATAAATATTAAGATCTAATTCATAACGAATTGTTTCTCTACAAAATAATAAAAATCTGTTAATACAGTTGTGTTTATGCATATTAAACAATTTCATATAATGATTCATAACAAATTTAATGAATGATAAATCCAATAAAGTTTTTGTGGATAAATTATTTTAAATTTACTATAAAATTTCACGTAGTACGTTTAAGAATCATGACTAATATTTTTTTAAATCAATATTATTGATTTTTATGAAAACTCTTGTTATTTTTAAACTATTTTCTGGAGAAAAGTGAGGTTTGTGAAATCACCGTTCTATCTACCTGTTTGTCCTCACTAATACCTTTTGAACTAATTGATACATTGATATATTTTCATGAAATTTATTTATTAATTCTGAAGCAAACATAATTAATATAGAAAATTGAACTATTGAGAATTTTCGAGTTTATTTCTTCTTGCAATGAATGTTATTTGTTGTATTGCAAATGAATTTAATGCTATAGGAAATTCATTATTATATATACCATTCATTGTGTGTTAAATCAGAAAACAAAATGTTCAACAGAGTATTCAGTAGGATAAATAATTTATTCACATAAATTGAAACGTCTTCTACCTAAACATTAGATCTTCAACAGGAAAACAAATTTCATACAAAAAATAAAATTCCTATAAATTTTTAAATTGCAGTTTGTAAAATTGTATTTGTATATTAAAAACAAGAATATACAAAAATGTTTAATTCATGTAAAATGAGAAGCCAGATGTTTTGCAAATTTACTAAATCTTTAGAGTGTATTCTTGTTAGAACAAGGGTAAGATATGATAAATATCCCTGTGAATTATGTAACTGAGAAAAATAATAAAAAATAACAAAAACACTGCAAAAAGTAAATATGAAAACATGAAAAAATTATTATAAATGACGTTTATTTATAATAACATTAATAAATTATAATGATATAATTAAAACCAGATTAAAGTGTCTAATGAGTAACTTTTGTTATTTAATTGTAAAAAAACTTAAAATATATATAATAAAAAACATCACCTATATTTTTTTATAAAGTACTAAATAAAACTCATTAAATAAATTAATCAAAGTAAATTAGGAAATATACTGTATTAATATTAAATTAAATAAAAACATGATAAATTAATTGAAAATACTGTAATTAATTACTTATTCAAATAATATTAATTAAAACAATATAAATATTTAAATAAGTTTAAATTTAATATAAATAAAAATAGTATCAAACTATACGTTACTTAATGAAACTAATACGTAAGACTTAACTGAAAGTTATAAAAAATATTTAATTAATTTTTTAAAAATAGGAATTTGTTAACGAAATATAATATACTTCATATAATTGAGTTAATGTATCATAACACTAGTAGTATTAGTTAATTATAATTTATAATGAAATATAAAATGAAAAATTGTTTACTTCTGTAGATATAGTTTAAGTAATTATTTAATTCTGTACATACGGTTTTACTCTCAGCCATCTGAAAATAATTACTTAAACCATAACAGGTGACATAGAGCTAGCTATTCGCACAAACACCGAATGAAGTAGGAAATGCCAAGTGATGTCAACATAGAAAGTGAGAAGATAAAGCTGAAAATCAATTTATTATGAGAGACGAGAAAGGTAAACCATAATCAGACAATTGAAAGGATGGAAAAATGAAAGTATTCACAATACAACAAGATTAGATGAGACAAATTCGACATAGGATGCAATTGGGTTAGCTTGCATGTAACTGATAATGACGATACAAGATCAGACAATTGAAAGGATGGAAGAATGAAAGTATTCACAATACAAGAAGATTAGATGAGACAAATTCGACATAGGATGCAATTGGGTTAGCTTGCATGTAACTGATATAGAAAATTCCTAAGGGACAATAAAATACCAATATGCCTCAAAAGAAATGTGTGCATCTTTTGAGTAAATATGTGTATGCATCTGCAATGGTGTAACATAGGCTCATATAAAGAAAATGGAAGAGAAACTAACAACCTAAGGAAGTATGGAAAGATATATGTTAGGATTCATTAGAAGAGACCGCAATATCAACACTTGGATAAGAGAACAGACCAGAATAGAAGACATAATTATTAAATTTAGAAATAGCAAGTGGCATTATATAGATCACATAACCAGATACACGATAATCGATGGAAAAGAAATTAAAAGATTAAAAAGAGAATTACTGAGTGGCAATCAAGGCAAAGGAAATAAACATCCTGGTAGGCAATACAAACGATGGAGAGATACATAAGAAAAGTAATTGGTTCCCAATGGATGCAGATTGCATAAGATTTGTACATATGGAAACAAACGAAGGAGACATTTATATCCAGCAGTGGATGAAGTAGAAATGCTGATGATGATGATAATGAATTATTTAATAAATCATTTTTTGATGAAAGTTTTTGTTTATTAAATTTATTGAAAAAGTCAAATAAAAATGTTTTAAAAACATTAATAAAATAGTTAAAATATAAAGAATTAATTAAAAAATTAAGAAACGAAAACTTTGAGTTGAATTTTATATTATTTAAATTCGATAATAAATTTTCTTATATAATTTCATTCCAACAATGATCGCTTTAATTATTTGATTAAAAAGATTCAATTTATTTTCAAAATTTTAAAATAAAAAAGAGCTCTATACTTATTTTATTTAAATATATTGACAACTTTGCACCGGGCCGCTTTTTCTCGGGCCGGTCCTGATTACTGTGGATAAACAAGCCCATTACTAGACCTCATTTATGGTTCCTATACAGAACAGGGCTGCTTGACGAGTTTATTCACTTCGTATTCCAGTTGGATATTCTGTATCTGGCGGCGGCCACTTATAGAACCCATCACAGGTTGGCCAACACCCATGATGGGGTCAACCAGATGGTTGAAGGATGGGGTTCAACGAGTCCGGGCCCGGACCCCTCATGAAAAACTGGTGTGTGGGAACCCGGATCCTCCAGGGTGGTAAACCAAAGCTTTACCACGCGGCCATTTGGCCGACCACTCCATTCTGGAAGAATACTATATGGCGAGGCGAAATAAGCCCTTCCACAGGCTGCCCATACTGTGGAGGGGTCAGCCGGAGTTTGGAGGCGGGGATCGACGGCCGGGCCCGGACCTCGTGATAAATTTTTTCAAGGGGTGGGACCCGAGACTCGAACCCGGGTCCTCCAGAATGGTCATGCGACGAATCCGGCCGACTCCCAGAGATGGTTAACTAATGTTTATTCAGGCAATCCGGTCAATATTCGTCTTTCATTTTGAGCTTTTATGTCGCTTTCCATCTTGGTCAGATATTAAGGTGGGTTTTTTTTGGCTAATAGATGAAGTCACTTTCCATTCAGGGAGAATACTAAGTGACGGGGCGAACAAGTCCTTCCACAGGCTGCCCACCCCTGCGGAGGGGTCAGACGGATTGTGGAGGACGGGGATCATCAGGCCGGGCCTGGACCCCATGATAAATATTTTTAAGGGGGTGGGACCCGAGACTCGAACATGGAAAGCCGTCATGCGACGAATCCGGCCGACTCCCAGAGATGGTTAACTAATGTTTATAGATTCGAACCCGGATCCTCCAAAGTGGAAAGCCGAAGCGTTTCCACGCGGTATCCGGCCAAAGTATTATCCATTAGAAAAATACAACATTATGTCTTTGTAAACTGCCCCGGGTCCTCCAGAGTGGAAAGCCGAAGCGTTTCCACGCGGCCAATCCGACCGACTCATGAGACCTATTGCTGATATACAGAGCCAGCCTTAGGGTAAACACGGGTCCTCCAGAGTGGAAAGCCGAAGCGTTTCCACGCGGCCAATCCGGCGTCCTCCAAAGTGGAAAGCCGAAGCGTTTCCACGCGGCCAATCCGGCCGACTATTAAGGTGGGTTTACACTACGACCGGCTGGACCGATTCGAGCCAGACCAATCACATTACACCGCCGACTGTTGTTGATATGGAAACGTGACGTAGAATCGTTCAAGTCGGTCGTAGTGTGAACCCACCTTTAAGTGGAGGGACTATTCAAATGACCATCATCGGTCATCCATACCCATGGCATTAGTGAAGGATAGGATTCAACAGCTCGAGTCCGGGGCCAGACATCTCCTAAAATATGGCGGTTGTAGGACCCAGAAATTCAATCCGGTTCCAAAGATAGGCCCATAATGAACATCAATAGAAATTGGAATTTATTTTGCCTGTGCAAGAATATTTATTTTGTAACTCCACTTCCTACTACAGAATGGTCATATCTGTAGAGGGGTCAACCAATGAAATTTCATTTATAAAACTAAAAGAGTTTATTTTAACCAGATTGAATACATTTTCGAGTTTTATTCATGTATATTATATTGTAGTATCAACGTACTTTTCATTGATTTAATTTCCGAAACTATAAAAATATATAGTCAGAAAAATATATTAATGGAAAGCATTAACTGTTTTCCGGAAAGTTTTAGAAGTTATCTGTTAAATTCCATTCTTTATTCTTTAGACCAAATCCAATCCATCATAACTATGAGAAGTTTGTGGCAATACTATTCCACTTAATATCCATCTGATGGAAAGTAGAATAATAAATAATAAGTTAGTTTTGTCACAAAAATTCCATTTCCATCATTTCCTTATACTGAATTTTACTTTCAAAGAATTATTCCACTTAATATCCATCTGATAGAAAGTAGAATAATAAATAATAAGTTTGTTTTGTCACAAAAATTCCATTTCCATCATTTCCTTATACTGAATTTTACTTTCAAAGAAATATATTTGCACTTTTTAATTCATCAAATATAGTCACATTGTCCATGACGACTTCCAATAAGGAAGTAATAAAACAAACTTTTGTACAGTTTATAAATCATTTAATATTCTCCTATTGAAATAAACAATTCATCCAACAATATTTATCTTTACGATGACATATTTATGTCACCATAAACCACCTAGCGGGAAAATTTGTTTGCAGATAACAAAACATATTACAGTATTGTATTATTAACATGCTACGTTCTTCTTCCTTTTTTTTCCCATAAAAGAATAACCAGTTGGAGAATGGCTAGTCGCTCCACCTATTGGCTGTATCTGGTGTCAAGTTTCTGTCGTGGGAAGACGTTATGTAAGGAGGGTTTGATATTTGACACCGGATAAACACGTGTTACTCGACACGTGTGTTTGCTCCGTTTCCTCCTGTTTGAATTTTCAAAATTTCATTGTTTATCACGCGCGACCAACACAAAGAAAATCCGAACCGTTGGTTTGTGTATAATACCTAACAACCGGATTTTCGCTCTTTTAAGTTTTACTATTTCGTAACAACAAAAGAATGTTAATATTTAACGGTTCGAAATGAAAATAAAACGTTTGTATATATAAAAAAAAAAACAACTCTTATTTGCTATAACACCAGAAGCAAACGCGGTTACTTTTAACGTCACTGGAACAAGACGTAAACTCGTTCCGCACCTGGCGAAAAAATCCCTACTACAGTGACGTCACGAGCACGTGACAGCTTTCCTTCAGCGTGTGCTGCTGCCGTGTCTGTGTACTCGCTGTTGGGAGCTGGACCGAGTGTAAGTCGCTTGTCAGTCACCGTTGGGTGGCAGAGGGTGTTAAAGAGTGAGAAAACTTCGTCTGAAGACGAAACCGAAAGCAAAACATAAGAAAATGGAGTTTTAGAAAAACAGACGACCGAACTAGAGCCGTTGTTGTTCCTGTACATTGGACTCCAGAACCTGACGCAAACTTTTCTGTCTTTGTTAGCGAGGTGTGGCCTTTGGATTTTATCAGCCCAAAACACGCCGATTTTTTTTATTTATTTTAAATTTCACCACCGTGTTCGATACGAAGACATGGTACTGGTGAGTAATTAGTATATTATATACTTACTACTTAATAATTACCGTTACCAATCCATAGAATTTAACCCACTAGAGCGGTTTTTAACTTGCATATAGTTATCTACTGTCACATTTTGTGTATCATAACCATAACACAATCAACATTTTTGTCCTACTTGCCATTTACAGTAAAGGTTACAGCGCGACCTGAGAATTTTTTTCAGGTTAGCAATTAACCTTAACAGATATAAATCGTGAAAAAATTTATTTCACTGATAAAAGACTCAATTATCGCATATTTAATAAGTTATAATCTTAATAAAAGAAAGCCGTCTAGTTAATTATAATCAAGAAAGACATCTTTTATTTTATTTTATTTTATTTTTTTTCATACCTATAGATTATATCGAGTCGGGTTGATGTCCTTATACAAAATTCTACAACCGTTGCCTAACGATGTATGAAAACAGAATCTGGAGAGGGTCGACGGACAAGTTATAAGTTAAACATCCTTTCAGAACTGGTATTATTTTGGTTACAAAACATACCTAACGGCTAAAAAGTTTATACTTATTGTCGGTGTGAAATGGTAACGATGTTCGTTATGTGCGATTTTAATGCGACGAAGGTCGTTGAACTTTGCACATCGACGAATTAAGTGCGATTTAAATCGTTGGAGGATTAATTAGAGCTTATAGTTAATCTGTTTACGATGCCGAAAAGAAAAAGAATTAACACGCAAAGTTGAAACAAAACTCGTTATAGAGTTTTATGTATTGTTCTCATTGATCTATCGCTCGATACAGTGCGTGAAAATACGACCTAAAGTACTTTATACGCGAATATTTAGCACGCGAAAACCTAATTGTACATATCCAATTAAAATTAGGACAAGTTTAACGATAATTTTCATTGATAAAAGTTAACCTTTCGCTACAGAACGTAACGAAAAAAAAAGAACAGAAAGAGTTATTTTAAACATCGTTGAAAAATAGAAATTGCTTACGTAACACTACATTTTCCGATATGAAATACGTTAAAAAATAAATACCAAAAATTAAAATCGATTTTCTAAATATTTCTATGAATAAATAAAAAATGAAATTCTTGTTTATGTTTACTTTTTAAATTTATCTAGTTGCCGGAAAATAGCGATTTGACGTTATCTGAATTACGCGAAATAGCCGCCAGGCAGCAACAACAGATTGAAGCTCAACAACAGTTGTTGATAGCAAAAGTTCAAAGGTTGAAGTTTCTCAAACAGCAAGAGGCTCGTCATCACCAAGAAGCTCAAACGACAGAAAACGAACGACTGCGATTTTTTCAAGAGAAACTAGAATCGCAAGAATTAAAATTGCGTCGATTGAGGACTCTCAATGGACAAGTCGAACAACAAAGAGCCAATAACAACAAATTGTGTAAGTAAAAAAAGATTATAGATAAAAATGTATTTTTAACTTTTCTTGTACGTAAGGTAGTTTATCAGTTTGAATAAGTTATTTTTACCACCGGAAACTGTCGTTAAATTGCTGCAATTTTTAAAACTATATACAGTATCAAACTCTTCACAGCGGTAGATAAATGTCGGAACTTAGTGTAAATGTGAGAAGCTTGCTGTCTTGTCAGTGTTATAATTCAGTCTCTGATATATATATGTAGGTAAATAAAAAAAATTGGTTTTGCTGTTTATCCCAAACTTCTCGAGTGTCTGTTCCCATGCGATACGATCTTGTTAATGAATTACCAGTTATAAATATAGATTTTTTTTTGTAATATATGAAACTCATTGGGTTTCATTCATTAAGCGGCAAAAAAAAATTCTCACCTTGACCCAATTGCTGATTGGTAAATCAAATTAGTTTTTGTGCCGCTGAACACATTAATAAATATAATTTAATTTGTTTTAAACTTCGGAAAAGAGTAGAAAAATCTAACTGTTTTCAGTTTTAAATATAGGCGCGCCTCAAAATATATGAGATGTTATTCATGAAGATGAACAAAGGTTCTAAACAAGATCTGCAAGATTCTCTCGCAACTCTATCCGATAAAAATAACGGACATATTGTCGCTCCTCTGTAAGGAAAAAGTTTAAATATATTTTTTTCCTCCTTGATAAAATGTTTCTGTTCGATAAACGATAGCTTTATGCGGTTATTCCTAGTAGTAATAATAATAACAGCGCTGTTTTCGGCACATTTTAGAAGAAATGCCATGGAATTGAGCACAGTTTCAGACCTTGAGATAAGATTAAACCCTAAATACCGCTGTTAGATACACACCAATGGTATTTTGCCTTCAGATTGTCTACAAGTTTTCTTCTTCGATGATATATCGTCGGTGTCTAGTTAATACATAAACCATTTTTTTTTAATCTCCCGAATGAGAACGAGATGACAAAAAAAAAATTTATTTGTTTTAAAAGATGAGTCAGATATTTATCCGTAATGAAGAATAAATATTTAAAATAAAAATTTGATGCCGATTTAAAAGTGTAACACCTGCTTTATTATATAAATATAAAAAATAATAATAAGATGAGATAAGAATATTAAATCAATTATATCTTCCAGAGGGCGCTCATTAGGTCAGACGTCTCGACCTATTTTAAGGTCACATGTTATTTCGGTGCTTCCAATATTTAAATTATGCTCTTTCTGTCTCTTTTCCCTAACAATTTTTTTAACCGTTAAAGTGTTTCGTTGACCGGTCAATATACACGTTGTATCTGATTTGTTACAAAAAACGTACAGATTATAAAGATTATGCAGTTTAGATTCATAGATTAACATCTTTATTATATAGTACTAATAATTTAATAGCCATAGATATAATAATAATAATAATGATAAATTGATGTATAAAAATAAAGATGTCGATATACTCAAAATTTTAACCGAAGAAGTATTTAAGCTTCATGTAACAATGTTTTGTGCGTGGACTTAATGATTTATTGTTGAACTTACTATCTACGTTTCCTTTTTTTTTTTTTTTTAACGATAAGAAGATTAAATTTATACGCTTTGCGAGCAATCCCATTTCTGTAAGGGGTTATTAAAAGAAACTGAAAGAGGACAAACATGTGTTGGAAATCTTTGAACTCGTTCATTTTATGCAAAATATTTTTATTTTTAAAAGTAAAGTTCCTTTTACGAATTTTTATATTGATGATGATATAAATAGGATTCGAGAAATTCTTTCGTTTTCTAATCCACTGTTTTGGAACATAACTTTCTAATGATGATTTTTCTGGTTTTGCAACTATACGATTGCCTCAATCGTGCAGTTTTTAAATTCATTCTTATGTTATAAGAATAAATTACATTATTATAATCTTGCAAGAAATAATTGGGTAAAATGATGATAAAATTTATTAAATAATTTTCTAGCTATGCTGGCTAAAATTATTAGCATCATCAGTTTGCATGTGATTATAGTAACTAATAGTAATTTGAGACATAAATGAGGAATCTCAATGCCAATTTTGTCATGTTTATTTTAATCGAGTATTCTATTAATTATGCTATCAGAATGATAAATTATTTCTGATTTAATTACCATCTGTCAAGTTTTTTTTTTTTTTTACTTTGACATTCATGACATAGTTTGTAGGTTGTGATGTAATTCTTTTTCTGATGATTTGAATGTTATTTTTAAATGAGTATAAATATTTATTTAATAATTATTATTATTTAATAAGAGTAAGATTATCATAACTTTCACAAATTTTGTATAAATAAACAAAACAATTTAAGATAATGTGGTATTTTTTATTTTTATTTTGAAAGTTCTAAAATTAGTTTAACAATTTGTTTAAAAATTTTTCAAGAATTAAATGTGATGATTTCATGCATGATTTAAGTTCTTTATACAGTATATTTATTAATAAAAATTTTAATATATTCATAATTTAAAAAAATGAAAAAATTATTATATTATTGGATCATATTCTTAATATTCAAGTTTTACTGTTTTATCATCAGTCTTCCAACAGTTCATTCAAATTTCTTAATTATTTTTAATTTACTCTGCTAGTTCATTTTTGTCAACAGCTCTTTAAAATTTTTTGATATGTCTTACTCTTTTATAATCTAATTTATTACTTCAAAACATCCTTCAAGTTATTATTATTATTATATATTTAAACACATTTCAAAGTATTTCATTAGCATAATTTTAAGCATTTTATTCATCTGAATATAATTTTTGATTTGTTGTCTACAATCAAACTATCAAAAATTAATTTAATAAAATTGCTTTTATTAAACTAATTTTAGAAATTTGTTTTACTATCACAGACCAAGCATATAAAAAAATTTCATTCTGATTGGTAGTTATTTTTAACTTTATGTTAATAAATAACTAAAATATAAAATAATAATAATAATAATAATAATAATAAAGCTTATCATGAAATATGCTTTTATTATAATACATCTTTATGAAACTTTTTGTCAAATATGCAAAAATTTTTATAAAAATTATAAACAACTTTAAAATTGCATTAATATTGAATATGGGACAAATAATGTTTTAGAAAGTTGTACCAATTAGAGTTTACTGGGCTCAAAAGTTTTTTCTTTGATAAATTTGATACTTTTATAAATACAGAATTACTAATTTACAATAATCCAGGAAGTTTTTTAGAATTACAGTTATAAAATTATAAAATTGTTTTTTGAGTTCAATGCAAACAGGTTTTTAAATAATATAAATAATGCTACTTCAGTTTATTTGCTATTTTTAATACTCAATTGCCTATGTTTTCTCTTTCCCATTAATGCTCTGAATTCTCATACTTCTGGATTAGTTCCAAGGAGTTTACTTATTCCTGCTAGAATGTTGTTTGATGTTTAAAAACAAATTTTCATAAAAATTATTAAAAAAAAATTTTTTTAAATATTTTAATTTGTAGAATTCTTAATGTCAAAAATAAATTTAGGTTAATTAAAAACAGAATTAAAATTACTATAATTATGGTAAAACATTTAA